>JAYJMB010055177.1:3475-16264 GCA_036873735.1 Pouteria campechiana
AATAACTTAAGTTCCGTTTGGAAATAGGAAAAGAAGTAGAAAAGTTTTTCACCACATTTAATGTGATTTGGCACCTTCATTGCCTAGCAATTTTATTTTTCTCATTATTATTTATATTTTCAATCATTATTTTTCATTTTTCACACAAAAGGCTTACCTATTATTTAATGTGGTCTACATAAATGTTAAAATAACTTAAGTTCCGTTTGGAAATAGGAAAAGAAGTAGAAAAGTTTTTCACCACATTTAATGTGATTTGGCACCTTTATTGCCTAGCAATTTTATTTTTCTCATTATTATTTACATTTTCAATCATTATTTTTCATTTTTCACACAAAAGGCTTACCTATTTTATCTTTATTTCTTATCATTACTCTTATCACATCCCATCCCCCCCCCCCCCTCTCTCTACTTTTTCAATATCACTTTTTTTTTTCACCTCTTTTCCTCGTTCCTAAACAGATCCCTAGGGTGCGTTTGGTAATGAGAAAAATGGTGGAAAATTTTTTCACCTTTTTTCACTCCTTTTGCACACCTTTTGATATGATTTGATATCTTAACTTTTTAACAATCTTCCCTTTTCTCATTATTACTTATATTTTTAATTGTTATTTTAAATACTTCCATATAAAAAGTCTACATATTTTATCTTTATTCATTTTATTTTTAATCATTGCCATCTATCATATCACATCACACCCTCACTTTTCCACATTCCTTTTTCCCCCCCACATTTTTTCCCCATTTCCAAAAGCACCCATAGCGTAGTCATTCATCAATGTTAGAGGGATACGTTGGATGGTATGGATGTTTTGTTGCAATATTGTTGTTGCATAATTGATTGATTAATTTTTTTTATAGGTTTGCATTCCTTTGCAAGAATTTTTAGTTTTATGGCCACCTGAGTCTCCATTAAGTCAATTCTAGAGTCAAAATGTGATGGTTAAATTATATTCGAGAAAACATTGTTATGAGATTAAAAAAAGGTTGTGCCAGAATTTCAATGTAAGTGGTTGTGTTGAATCCCTCCCCTTGTATATTTATACAATTCCTATCTCATATATTATAAAGTGAAACAAAAAGTCATACAAGTGCTGTTTTTGGTTGTGTCAAGCTCTGTGGATGGGACACAACAAAATGTTACCATAATAAGTGTTTTTCAGTTTAGTTCTCTCTTTGTTCTCAATCATCTGCATGTCATCAAAACTTGGAATGATTAAGTTATTAGCTAGTCATTCCATGTCTTTTGGAAAAAATTCTTGTTTTTTCATACAGATTTTTAAGTGGTTTCTGTTGCTAATGACTGGGAATTATTAGTTGATATATGTATTGAACTTGATTTTGCAGGCAAGGAGTGAAGAGACCTATATTGCTCTCTTGGCAATTCCTGTTGGCATTAAGCAGAAGGAGAATGTGGATGTATTAGTGAGAAAGGTATTCATGAACTCTAAGCCTGTTCTTGGAGTTAGTTGCAACCATCACATATTGCTCGTAATTTAAATTCAGGGATCACTAATTTTTAATCTACTTCTTTTAGTTCAGTTTCTTTCAGAGAATTGCTCTGTTATACTTTTTCATTATGATGGGAATGTTGATGGATGGCGTGATCTTGAATGGAGTGACAATGCTGTACATATAACTGCCCTCAACCAAACAAAATGGTAATTTTCTATGGTCTAAATGGATTACAAATCTTCCCCGAATTCATCTATTACCAATATCATAGAAATGTTGAGCATGGGCTGTCTAACCCTGTAACGAGGCATATTTTTCATTCTATATTCATATATGGCTTATGTCAATTTTGTTGTTTTTATATTTTTGGAACATGCATATGATATACTTAAATTGGAACAAATATTACAATTCGAAGAAGATGTTGTTCTGCCAGGGAGCAGGTATTCCCAGTAGCACTCAAGATGCTGGATTAAATAAAATGTTAGTTCTAATATTAACCATGTAAGTTTTAAAGACATTTCTCAAAACTTTGTCTACATCTGCTAAGATTAGATCTCTATGCTTATTTGATCTGAGGGTTTGGTGCCTGTAGCTGCAATCCTCCTTTTCGATTCAGTGTGAGTGCAGACATGGGGAAGTTAACCCTGTCAGGAATGCCAACTGCTGATGATTAAATGTGCCTCTAACTCACTAATACCCGAATACTGTCCAATGTCCACTTATGATCTCATTTGTCTTCAATTTGCAAGTTTCTATGTTGTGATCTATGCTCATTTATTTGCCATTATTCTTGGGAGAGAAATAAGCTGTCACCTGGGGTGATGGTAAGGCTATTCACCTGCATCCTTAGTGGCGTGGGTTTGAGTCTTGGAAGCAGTCTCTTTAAAAAATGAAGGTATGGTTGTTTACATCTTGTCCTCTTTAGACTTTGTGTTGGTTGGACCCTTGTGCACTGTGTATGTCCTTTTACTGTTGGGAGGAAAACTTGTGAACTTTTAGAAAATGGTGGATTGTCATTCTGCCCTAAATGAATATGCAGGTGTAACTTGGCATGGTATAGTGCACATGCTGAAAGAAGAAAAGAAGCCCCTCCATTAGCATGTGTGAATTGTCTTTCTTTTGTTTGTCTTAAATGCACGTGTAAATCACTATTATAAATCCCAGCTTGTGTGCTGGTGATTGTGAGGCAGAGAAGGGTGGCCAGATCTAGAGTCTATCCAGATGGATCTGACTGAAAACACAAAAGAAAGGGTGTAATTCATGAATACTGAGTGATTCTTCTTCCCTTCCTCTCACATGGAGTAGGCCAAAGGTCAAACCATGTATGGATTTCTGTCTCCTTTACTGTGTATGCTTCTGATGATCCACGCATGATGCCTATAGGATGTGATCATTGTATCTATGAGATAAGCCACAGTTCTACACACAATTGCTACTGTGATTAGTCAATGTAATTATGATCCTGATTGAAACATGAACAATGTTTAAAATTTTCAAATCATTGGCTGTGGTAGGTGGTTTGCAAAGCGCTTTTTACATCCAGATGTTGTGTCTGCTTATGATTATATCTTTCTTTGGGATGAAGATTTAGGGGTGGAGAATTTCCACCCAGGAAGGTATTGTTTTTTTTTAGTTCCTAATGAACCAGTATATTTTGAATATCTATTTTCCCTCCTAACAGTAGAATGAAATCTGAGTTCTATTGAACTTTTTGTTTCAAATTTTGTGTATTTGGCTTCTGTTGATGGATTTATCATGCTGCTTCTTGTTCTAGTTTGCATGATCCATCATAATACTTTCTCTAAGTTGTCATTCCTACTGCTTTCATTATTTTGTGCTTTTATTTTTTGTTTTTTGAACCCTCAAGTACATTTTTGAGATAAATTTCTTAGAGCTAGTTCAGGCTCAGAGGAACCATTCAGTGTCAACTCCTCCAGGAAAAATGTCACTTAAAAATTCCATGGAGTGCTATTTATAGCCAATTTGTGATGTGGATGGTTCAACCTCCCTTGTCTCAGGAAAAGATTTGAACCTATCATCAAGTGCTTTTTATTATTTTTCTTGTTGCATGTGTGTTTCAAAATGGTATTATTCATGTACTCAGGGACAAATTCTTTATCCATACATTATCCATACACTCATGCATACATTTTCACGGATGCATGCATGAATTAAGTACTATTACATGCATGGATGCATATATACCCTGCGATATGCAAATTTTTTCTAGAATGCCCATGATAAAATGAGAGGCTTTTACAAAATTTTAAAGGAAAAGAAAGTAGTTGGAAGATATATTACATTATGAAAAGGTGCATTGGTTTATTATGGCTAACTAAATGTACAGAGAAAGAACAAAATAGGAAACAAGAAGGGCAACTTATGCCTGCATCTGCTGAATTTGAGTTGCTGGAGTTGGGAGGGTTCCAACCTTCTTTTGATGATTCTCTTGGACTTGCAAAATTTCGAGCAAAAAACTCTGAACAGTTGGACCTTTCTCACCCACAATTACCTCACTGATTCTAGTTCCACCACGATTGCCTATGGATCAGATTTAGCATTCAGTTTCATGAAATCAGGAAGAGGCGGCATCTAGTCCTAATGATTGGCTAATTGGAAATGGCCTAATTCAAATTCCTAATCAATTCCTAAATGCAGATTCTTCTAAGCAGCATTGTAGTACCATAAGATATTTTGTAATCCTTTCCTTCACTCCAATCAGCATTGTACTGTTTAATCCTCTTCTTCGCCCCAGGCAGTAGTATTGTTTCTGATACCTCTTCTTTACCCCAAGCAGCAGTATTTGTACAATCCTCTCCCCTGTCCCAAGCAAAGGTGAGGAATAAAAACTTGCATTAGCAGCCAGTGCTGCTATTGCTAGTAGTTGTATGTCCCAGTTATTTAGGGCTGTTGGATAGGTGGAAAGGGGGGAGGAAAACTTCTTTTTCCCACTATTCACTTAACAAAACATTGACCTATTCTGATTAATCCTACCATTTCCATAATCAAATTCATCTTTTCTATCATCAACCTTGTCCTTTTCATAAAAATGCCTGTTTATTTTATCTTTTTCCTACTTTACTAACATCATTTTCACTCTTGCTACGCTGCCTCCTATTTTCTAAGTAAACATTATGTTCCCTGCATGTGAACAAAATTAGAGTTGCTCAGATTTTGCGTGAAGAAAGTGCATGTGGATTCAGCTTTCTTACTTACTACTGCTAAGCACATGGCTCTATCAGTTATATTTCTTTTGGTGATTATTAGCTTAATTCTTCTTTTGATTCCTCCATAGATGCTTTGGCTATAATCTCATATGTGTTAAAGGCATCAGTTGATGGATTTTCAGGTATTTGAGAATAATGATTGCAGAAGGACTAGAGATTTCTCAGCCTGCTCTGGATCCTCATCAATCTGAAGTCCATCATCGTATTACAATCCGTAATAGAATGACAAAGGTTCATAGGTTAGTGAAGCAACACTCTGGACGAGTCTTTTGGATGCTGTGGTCAAGGGATTCTGGAAGCACCTCTTGATTGATCTTATTCTTTTATATATGATTCCTAGGCGAGTATATGGTTTTCGTGGGAGTTTGAAATGCTCAAATGATAGTAGAGGACCTCCGTGCACTGGGTAAGCCTATAGGTTATTATGTGTCTGTTGGCTACTGTTGGAATTTACCCTGACAATTCAGATTTGAATCGCATTAGCACCATTTTACATGGAAACATTGTCGTATATGTTGTTGTTATTATTGTTAATAATATTATTCTATCCATAGAGAAATAGAGCAAAATCCCTCAATTCAAGTTTATCATCAGTATCACTATCACCTCTGGCCAATTTATGCTTAAAAAATGCTCTTCTCATCTTTGACTCTAGGCCTCTTAAGATTGCTTCCAAAATCCATCAATGCAAGTTGACTGTCAATTTAATTGAAATAATCATCAGATTTTTGGAATATAATTTATGCCTAAAAACACTTTCCATCATGTTTCTTGAATTTTTGTTTCTGGTCTTTTGTTGAATTATTTTTGTTTTCAAATTACTATGAACCTGACAAATTAATAATTATTTGTTATACAGGTGGGTTGAAGGGATGGCACCGGTGTTTTCACAAGCTGCCTGGCGATGTGTGTGGCATCTTATTCAGGTTCAACTGCAAAATCTATGGTTTGAATGAATCTCTTGTGTGCCTTTTTCAAAGGAAACATACTTCGTTTCTGGGTTCTTGGAATTGTTTACAGTATTTTGGTGATGCGGATTACTTGTAAGGAGTGCTGCAGGCGATTTTTGTAGTAACCAACCAAAGCCCACCAAATGGTAGGATGTTAGGTTGTCAGGGCCCTTTCATGTAGGAAATTTCCGTTGACTGCCATGGGGCAATTTGAAGCTAGTTCTGAGGAGAGGTAGCAGGATTCCTCGTCAGTAATCTGAGTTTGTATTTATGCTATTCATAGTAATTCTTTGTTTTAAACAGAGCTTTAGCTTTGGTATCCTCCATGTGGTATTCTCTTCTTGTTTAATTGTTTGATATAATATCTAGGTTTTCTGTGGCTTGAATTTTTATTGCTACTTGCACTTTACAGACCATACACTAATATTCTGTTGTTCATAAACTACGAATAAGATCTTGCTGTCGATTGAACACCTGATATCAAAGCTTTGAGGTCCATCCTTGGATGCTGAGGTGCATCTCGAAGTGTTGCGTTCATTGAGCATTAGTTCTTGTGTGTTAAAAAAGATTAAATCATTGCTCCAAAAGCTCTCGAGCTTATGGAAGATGTGAATTTTAATCTTTTTCAACCTTGGAACTTTAACATGTTCTGCAACATTACCTCTCAGGCTGAAGCATGTATCATATATGCCCAGCTTGCAATGAGATTATAGTATAGCATCACATACAATCAGATGCCCAATAGGAGCTGTATACCATATGCTGTGATAGCACTTATTAAGGAACCCTTGCTGCATATTGGAGGTTGTTTTTACTCTGGTTGAGGTTATAGTTTTCATATGTTGCTACTTTTGGGGTTCAAAAACAGGGTATGTTCTACTCTAATTCTTTATTAAAGAGATTAAATGAAAACTTCAAAAACTTTAAAGCTTGTATAATGTATTGATTTTAATTTCTTAAAATGTGGACCAATGACATATTTTTCAAACATCAATCATCTAATTGGAGAAGCCAATGCCTAAAGTTTCCTATTAATTGAACTGGTCATGTTTGGAAATGCCCAATGTGCTTTTTCCAAGAGAAAGAGTGAATTCAATATCTTTTGATGTTCACTGGTGTCTTTGAGAGGAAACATGGAACTTGAGAAGTGGCTAGAAGTCAATGGTCAAAGAAGGGTGCAGACAGGCTTCAAATTTGACTAGCATGATTGAGGAATGACCAAGAACATGCTCTGCTGACCAGAAAGCAGTTAAAAGAAGGGCAGAGACAAGCGGGCTCCAAATTCAACTTTTGAAGTGTCAGTGACTCAGGCATTTAGCAATGATTAGATCAAAATCTTAAATTTGGGATGTCAAAGTCAGTACATATTTGGTCATTAATTGAGCATAATTTTGTTGCTGTATGGATGAGGTGGGTGAATTCCTTGGCGTTTCATTACCACCTAATTCCTTATTGTTGCTGAAATTCTTCCAAGAAGGATATTCTTTCAAGATGTTGAGATTTTCAAGTGAGGCAGGTGACTTGCTTTGTGTTTCATCACCACCTAATTCCTCATCATTACTTAAATTATGCCAAGAAGGATATTGTTTGAGGATGTTGAGATTTCCTTTTGGACTTCAGTGCTAGCTAGGGTTGATCAATTGTAAATGAATTATATGCTTCCTGAATTTAATGGAGATGGTGATGATCCTTAGGTTTAAATGAATTCGATATGTTCTATGATCTTTGAAGCTTTTGTGGTAATGGTGAAGTATCTGTATTTTAGTCTCATAACAAGATAATTGTAAGAGTGGCATCCAATTGAGGGGTAAACTTAGCCTAGGATGAAAGTCAGCATGATAAGAAAGAGTTAAAATTTAAAGCTACCAAGGTGTGGAAGTGGCTTAGTGGCTAGAATTTAGTGCTGCCACAACTACTAGTAAGTGGGCACCATTAATGGTGGGTGACTAATAGCAGATGGTATGTGTTATGATCCGGTTCTAGGTTGGCCATGCACAAGAAATGCTTTAGCTTGAGGAAAGCTGGAGATCTGGGGATGTTCTAAAGCCTAAAATATTATACTTGAAACATTTCATTGGCTTTTGAAGTTGCTCATGAGTCTCTTTAATGCTGAAGAGTTAGTCTTGACATTTTTATCACTGAAGAATCAACTCAAATCTCTTGTATTGTGTGATGCAAGAAAAGAGTGATGGTGGCAGTGTTTCTCATTAATTTCAATCTGATTTCACATGATTCTGCTTGCTGAATCCATCCAGTGGAAGAGCTGTTAGTGTCAGAATTTGTTTAGGATGTACAAGTGATTTCCTTCAAGATGGCAGTTTGCTTTAGTACAATGTGTGGTTTCCAAATACTTTGTGCAAATAGTAAGCGTTAATACAGAAATTGAGATCACTTTGGAAGTGAAATCTACAAAAAGAATTAATTCCTTAGTAATAAAACAATCTGGAGATGTTTAGGTTATGAAGCTTGAACAGCATAATATGTCAGGATCTCATTGACCATGCAAGAATTGGAACAGAAAGTTTGTGCATCATTATCACTATTTTAAGCTTAGTCATTGGTCTTCTTGTGACTATTTATATTGAGGACGGTGACCAATATCCAGTGAAAATTTAGTGGGCTATAGTGAGTGAATTATACTGACATCTTGTCCTCACATGCACATAAATTTGTTACTGTAGATATCTAACTGAACTATAACTGGAAGAGAAAATGCTGGTGGATGCCGGTATTTTTAACTATAACACAAGATACTGATCTCTTTCTTCTGATTTTTCAGTTATTTACTTTAGTTTAAAGTTTAAACATGAGCTTGCAGTAATGGGTATGTAAATGTCATGATATGGCCGTTCTCTTTTTGAAGTTGCATCGAGCATGTGTTGAATATCCTCTTCTCTCCTCCTGTAGAATGACTTGATTCATGGATGGGGATTGGACATGAAGCTTGGTTACTGCGCACAGGTGAGGCTTGTCACTCACTACTATTTGACTGTTGGTGCATAGATTAGTTACGTTTAATGGCGGTCAGCACAGTGCTTTTGTTACAAACCCACAATACCTTTTTTTTCCCCGTTTGCTAATGGAAACATAAAACCTTTTTGTTTATCAAGTTTCCTTGTTTTCAAATTGATTGATGGTCTAGAGATAAATAAAAGAAGACCACTTTCCCTCGGTTGAGTGAGTGTTTGTCTCTTCCATTCATCAGTCTTTTCACATATTTTACAAAAATAAAAATAAAAATCCATGCTATTTGCTAGGGGATGTAAGTTGGGTCATTTGATTATTGTAGTGTCAGTATATAATTTTAAATCTCAAGGTAGTTCAACTGATGTATTTTGCAGTTCTATGTGCTGTTAAATTTACTTGCTCCATGGTCTGCTTTCACCTTGAATTTTTTGTATATGTACTAAAGTATCTCTACCTATGAATTTTAGGGGGATCGGACTAAAAAAGTTGGAGTGATTGATCGAGAATTCATTATTCACAAGGGATTGCCAACTTTGGGAGGATCCTCTGAGGATAAGGTTCCAATTTCCAGTAAAAATTACCTTCGCATTTATTGGCATTGAAGACTCATTTTCAATTTCTATTGGATTTCAAATATTATCAGATAACTTATGTATTATATACTTTTGCATCATCTTTGAATCTTTGATGTACACGTTGTCTTCTCGATGCATATGTGTATTTTTCGTCTTCCAGCACATGCAATGCAACTGGGCTGTAAGCCATTACAGGTTAGCATATGCCTGGTGTCCTTTCTGTATTGCTTCACAGAAATAATGGCTCAATGATCCACAAGGGTCTGTTATATTTTATCTTTTTAACTTAGCATAAGATACACTGAGGGCTATTTCTCTTGGTCTATAATTATCATCATAGGAGTGTTGGTAGCAGTGATGAAGCGTGAAATTTGCCAGCATAAGAAATTCATTTATCTACTTAAAACAGGTTAGGATGGTCTGCTACGAATTTGAAAGGTTCTGTTACTGAAAGAAATTGATGCCTTACATGGTAGTCATTTTGGTCTGTTTGAAGCTTCCTTACTACCACTCTCATCCTGCTTTAATGCATTCTGTAGTTTGGCTGTTGGTCATGTTCTACTAGTGTATGCAACTCAAGGCCTGAGTGGCGATCATTATGTGCTCATATTTGCTTCTATCACGTAGTACTCTTTTTGTATGTCCATCAGTGCCAAATACTTGAAAGCATCCATCATCTCTTTAACTTTGACATGCTTTGATACGTAGATGATCACTATCTCCCTCCACATTTGTGTCTTCCCCTAGCTCATGAATCATTTGCTATTGGATTTGCAGCATTCTGATAATCATCGTTCACAGCATGGAGCTTCAAAGGTATGTCTATCAAGTGGAATTCATTCCTGATATAAATACTTCAGGTTTATGATTCCACGTGATTGGTCTAATAATTCAAGCATGGCTGTTCTCTGTTTCCACAGGCACACCATGATAGATCCAACAATCTAAGATCTCCTGTAAGAAACATTTTTGTATTCCTTTTGCTTTTGGTATACGTTAGCTTTGGGCATTAGCATGTTGTTTGACACTTCTGTGTTTCCATAGTCACTCCATGACAGATCCATTGATCTAAGATCTCATGTAAGAAACATTTTTGTATTCCTTTTGCTTTCGGTATACCTTAGCTGTGGGCATTAGCATGGTGTTGTTTGAAACTTTTTTGTTTCCACAGGCACAGCATGACAGATCCATCGATCTGAGATCTCATGTAAGAAAAATTTTCTTATTCCTTTTGCTTTTGGTAAATCTTATCTGTGGGCATTAGCATGGTGCTGTTTCACACTTCTCTGTTTCCATAGGCATGCCATTACAGATCCATCGATCTTAGATCTCATGCAAGAAACATTTTTGTGTCCCTTCTGCCTTTGGTACAATGACACCTTATTTGTGGATATGTGCATGGTGTTGTTTGACACCCTGATTTTTCTACACACTGTACAAATGCCTAGAAAGAGTTTGTGCACCCTTTTGGATTTCCAAATGTGAATTTTCAAATGATGCATGTTGCTTTTAGTATACCTTAGCTGTGGGCATATGTTTGGTGTTGTTTGACACTTCTCTGCAGTCTGCACACCACGACTGATCCAATAATTTAAGTTCTCATGTAAGAAACTTTTCCTATTCCTCCTGCCTTTGGTATGCCTTAGTTGTGGGCATACGCATTGTGTTGTTTGACACCACTGGTTTTTCTTCACCACTGCACAAATGCCTAGAAAGAGTTTGTGCACCCTTGTGAGGTGGTCAGAAATCCCAATGTATTTCCATATGAATTTTCAAATGATGCATGTTGCTTTTGGCATACCTTAGCTGTGGCCATATGTGTGGTGTTGTTTGACACTTCTCTGTTTCCACAGGCACACCACGACAGATCTGCCAATCTAAGATCTCATGTAAGAGACATTTTCCTAATCCTTCTGCCTTTGGTATGTGTTAGTTGTGGGCATATGCATTGTGTTGTTTGACTCCACCAATTTTTCTTCACCACTGCACAAATGCCTAGAAAGAGTTTGTGCACCTTTTGAGATGGTCAGAAGTCCTGAATTTTTTCAAATGTGAATTTTCAAATGATACATCTTGCTTTTGGTATACCTTAGCTGTGGGCATATGGGTGCTGTTGTTTGACACTTCTCTGTTTCCACAGGCACAAAATGACAGATCCTCCAATCTAAGATCTCATGTAAGAAACCTTTTTCCCATTCCTTCTGCCTTTTGTTTACCTTAGTTGTGGGGATATGCACCGTGTTGTTTGACACTACTGGTTTTTCTTCACTACTGCACAAATGCCTAGAAAGAGTTTGTGCACCACCTTTTCTAGATGGTCAGAAGTCCTGGTGTATTTCCAAATGTGAATTTTCAAATGATGCATGTTGCTTTTTGGTATACCTTAGCTGTGGGCATAAGTGTGTTGTTGTTTGACACTGCTCTGTTTCCACAGGCACACAATGACAGATCCACCAATCTAAGATCTCATGTAAGAAACCTTTTCCCATTCCTTCTGCCTTTGGTTTTCCTTAGTTGTGGGGATATGCATTGTGTTGTTTGAAACCACTGGTTTTTCTTCACCAGTGCACAAATGCCTAGAAAGAGTTTGTGCACCACCTTTTCTAGATGGTCAGAAGTCCTGATATAATTCCAAATGTGAATTTTCAATTGATAAATATTGCTTTTGGCATACCTTAGCTTTGGGCATATGTATGGTGTTGTTTGACACTTCTTTGTTTTCACAAGCTCACAATGACAGACCCATTGATCTAAGATCTCATGTAATAAACATTTTCCCATTCCTTCTGCCTTTGGTGTACCTTAATTGCGGGCATATGCATGGCATTGTTCGACACCGCTGGCTTTTCTTCACCACTGCACAAATTCCTAGAAAGAGTTTGTGCGCCTTTTTGAGATGGTCAGAAATCCTGATGTATTTCAAAATGTGAATTTTCAAATGATGCATGTTGCTTTTGGTATATCTTACCTGGGGGCATATGTGTGGTGTTTGACATTTCTCTTTTTCCACAGGCACACCATGACAGACCCATCGATCTAAGATCTCATGTAAGAAACATACATCTATTCCTTCTGCCTTTGGTATACCTTAATTGTGGGGCATATGCATGGTGTTGTTCAACACCACTGGTTTTTCTTCACCCCTACACAAATGTCTAGAAAGAGTTTGTGCACTTTCTTGAGATGGTCAGAAGTCCTAATGCATTTCCAAAGTGAACTTTTGAACAATGAATGTTGGTATACCTTAGCTGTGGGCACATGTGGTGTTTGAAACTTCTCTTTTTCCACAGGCACACCATGACAGACCCGTCAATCTAAGATCTCATGTAAGAAACATACTCCTATTCCTTCTGCCTTTGGTATACCTTAATTGTGGGGCATAAGCATGATGTTGTTCAACACCACTGGTTTTTCTTCATCCCTACACAAATGTCTAGAAAGAGTTTGTGCACTTTCTTGAGATGGTCAGAAGTCCTGATGCATTTCCAAAGTGAACTTTTGAATGATGCATGTTGGTATACCTTAGCTGTGGGCACATGTGTGGTGTTTGACACTTCTCTTTTTCCACAGGCACACCATGACAGACCCATCGATCTAAGATCTCATGTAAGA
>JAYJMB010055177.1:16364-41455 GCA_036873735.1 Pouteria campechiana
CAACACCACTGGTTTTTCTTCACCCCTACACAAATGTCTAGAAAGAGTTTGTGCACTTTCTTGAGATGGTCAGAAGTTCTAATGCATTTCCAAAGTGAACTTTCGAATGATGCATGTTGGTGACTGATGGCTGCCACATAAGCTGATGGTAGATGTCCCTGTCCGAAATTGTTATGAAATGTCTGTAATCCTTAGGAAGAACATAAAATGCTAAAGCATTAATGAATGACCATATTTTGGTTGCGTAAGTCAGGAAAGGTCATACAAATTTGCACCTAGTTGAAAATATGATAAAATTTTACATGTGGTTAAACTTAATGCACACTTAACACGAATTAGTTTGGAATTGTCAAAGGCCTGTTTAAAGAAAAAAAATTTCTATTTCAGTGAACATGCTCTCATAATGAGATCAAGATCTCTAATAGAAAATCATTGTTAAACAATATGCGATGGATTCATGCTGACGAACCTGAGCAACATAATCCAAGGACACCCATTTGAATTCTTTTGAAAAGAGGATACCTATTTGAGTTTCTACAGTCCACAGAAAGTGGCCAACGAAAATCTTGGTGAATGCTTTTAGAAGAACTCCCATTCCCAGCATGCAGAGAACAGTAACAACTAATATTTCATAGGGAGAGACCATTGCTAAATTTGTGGTCACAGTTGTCATTTTTGACCAACTATAATAGGTCTTAATAAATTAATTTGTACATTGTGAGATTTTTAGCAAGGACTGTGCTTAGATATGTACCTTCTCATTATCATCTATTGTGCTCTTGAACCACAGATAAGGAGGCAGTCAACGGGAGAACTTGCAATATTTCGGCAGCGGTGGGATCAAGCAGTTAGAGAAGATGAGGATTGGAGTGATCCTTTTGAACGTACAGAAAGGTAAAAGGAATGGAAAAGGGAGAGGGAAGAGACACGAAGGACTATGGCGCTCTTAGGTGGTTCAAGTTCAGGGTATTATTTCCCACTGTTTTTTCATTCTTTCAGTGGCAATTTCCTGGGCTATATTTTGGCATCAAGTTATATCATGCCTCTGGATTAACATCTTTATCATCACAAGTCAGTTACCACCTTTGGTTCACAAAGCATTTGCCAGTGATTCAGCTGTATTTTTCATTAAATAAGAAGATTGTGTACTTGTACTGTTGTTGCAGCATTAAGAAAAAGAACAGATCTTTTTTGATACATTTCATACGCAAGAGCTCTGGAGTCTATTGCTCCGTTTTCTTTTTCCTTCTGCCATTATTTTATCATCCCATTGCTGTTTGGCTTGACAATTTGGACAGTCGAGTTTTCTTGTTTTCCATTTTCTCCACCATGCTTCTTTTTGTTCAGGCTGACAATCTGTTGGATTAAGTTGTTTTTAAAAAGAAAGAAACTTGCGATAATTACTTGGATCCTGATTCACGCTTGTGAAGGGTGAAACAGTTAAATTCTCTATAAAGTACCCTTACTGCAACGAGTACTTAACAGAAGAAGCTTTTGTTTGCATCTGCTGGTATGGTCTTTTATTTTGAAGGCTGTCTATTACTGTAAGTTAATCCTTTTAGGCACATTTGTGAAGGCTGTTGCTACTTACATATTGCATATTTGAGATAGTATTTGCCATGCTTTGGACTCGGAATTCCCTTACAGCGTTAGGCCTTAGCATAGTTGGGTGGTTGAAACTGCCTATGATAACATGCTTATATAATTCCTAAAACGCAAATTTTCATTTATTTCTGTTTGCCATGAAAGTCTAACATCGATAACTCAGAGCTGCTATCAGCTACCACATGATGACATAAAAGGAAGAAAGGAAAGTAGTGACAACGAAAAAGACCAGCTCATACACCTAAAAAGACTAACAGTAAGCAATGCACTTGTTGCAGTCGAAGATGCATCGAGTCGGAGCATGCATATCCTCAAGGCCACCAGCAGCCCTGCACTTCTTGGGACACACCAAAATCTTTTTGTGGCAAGGCCCCATGTTGAGACATAGTCTAGAAAGCCTCCTCTCGGATATGTCCTGTGGCTTTGGCCCCCCATTCATACGACCTTTCTCGGCATTGGGGTGGCCAATAACATGATGTGGTTTTCCCATCATAGGGATCCAAAGCCCGCCTCTCTTTGCCACGAAACCGGTTAGGCCTCTGCGACGATTTGCCGACTTCTCCGCTCCCGCGGTGGCATTTGCAACGACGGTCGCAAGCATAATCACCAATAAAAAGCCGTAAGCTGTTCTCATCTCTTTAACACTTCTTTTTGGCTGTTGAGATTTGTTTGTGTGGAAATAATCTCAAGGGTGGTGAGGATTTTATAAGGAGAAATGGATGCTTTCAGTGGGATTTGCGTGGTCTAACGGAAACGTAAAAATGCAAGAGGCGTGATGGGCCGTGCACGCATGAACCCAAGAGTCCCTTTAATAATTCAATGGGAATTGCACTTCTCTCATGCAAATGTTGAGGTGACTATGACCTACTTGCATGGTACAATATTTCCATAAACTAGGAAGTTAATAATAGATTAATATTCTATGGCGTGAGAAATCATGCGAATGCAATAACCAACAAACCATAATGTAACACAGATTTATATGAAAAACTCCTTGAATAGAAAAAACCACGGGCAGAGGAAAGTTTCACCATATCAAAGATTGATTACAATTAAGAAAAGAAAAAGAGAGTATAATAAAGAGAAATCTTCAAAGATGCTAAGTCAATCTCTCTACAAGAATAACATATAGTTATAAAAAACTCTAGTCGCATTCAAAATCTCATGTGTATATAGATTTTTCTTAAATATCTTTGCGCAAAATTCTCAAAATTTGTCCATACACAAAACCGTTGAAATTCCGTTCATATGGATCTTGCCACTGGTGCCACCGGCATTGGCTCGCTGACTGCTGCCGCCCTGCAAAATCATTCAGCGCCGCCAACTCTGGATTTAGTGCCGGATCTCTCCGCTATCACCACATATTTTCATAAAAAATTCATGTTTGTCACACCATGAGATTTTCAAACTGATCAAAAACAGAATTCGAGTCACTATATGCTAACATGTGGATCTTGAAAGTTGAATATTTTCTTGAAGCTAAAGCAATTCTCTATTAATATTTTGAAAAATGCTAAAGATGTCGGGCTTTTTTATACGTTGCAAATTTTCATTTTTTTTAATACTAGTGGCTTTTATTATTATTCTTGTGGATTTATTGAGTGAGATAAGAATTTTGCCATTAATTACCCAACGATGTGTTTGGTTTAATGGAAAAGGAGGTGTAAAAAAGGAGATAATGTAAAAAGGTGCATTGATAGTTAAATATCATGTTCATACAAAAATAAAAGAAAAGGAGGCTTTTAATTTTACCATGAGGGGGATTTTATGCCTGTTTTACCTAAAAGAAATAAACTCAGAAATAAAACCGAAAATTCCAAGAGATAAACTGTTTCATACCTGAAAAAACAAAAAAAGAAAAGAGTCCTGCAAACCTGTCGGGGCACACGACTCAAGTTCAATGGCCTGCACGCATCGTCTGGTCCACCAACCTCCATGCCATGCGCAGCATCCTCACCCCCTGGACTAGCATCCAGGTCTTGCTAATTTTCACCAGCGTCTTGCCCACTGCCTTCGTCGCCACCCTCTTCGTTTGGCCCACCACTTCACCGTGGTCCTCTTGCCTAGGAATTTGGAGATTCCTGTCAACCATGTTACGTGTGCTGAGGAAAATCATATTGTCCTATTCTCAAAAAAATCATTTTTACATTCTTACACGTGTAAAATTGATAAATACTCAAACGATGCGAGTGGTAGCAGGATATGAAACAATCGAGTATGATGTGCTAGCACATAAATTCCTTGCAAGTTGAAAATGTGACAAAGAAGTCTTAACAAGGGCTAGAAGGGCAATCAGAATGCAAAAACAGGAAGAAACGTCCAGCAGATACTCTCAAAAATAAGGTTCCTAAAACTTATTTTTAATTTGTCCAACCAAATTAGTATTTTGGCATGAATAAATAATCTTTTAAGTTTCCTCACAAGTCACATCCATAAAAGAAACTCACAATCATTTACCATGGATTAGGAGTGACCCAAATCGCGGGATTGGCGAAAACTGGATGATTGGGATAAAACGGTGCTATCTTCCCATTGTCTAAGCTGTACACTCCAATGTCGTCGCACATCAAACCATGTTCACCAGTGAAATAAATGGAATTTCCTCTGCACCGTGGGAAGTCATTAGCGCAGACAGAGAGAGGCATTCATGCCTATAAAAAACCGATCTATCGCCCAGATTATTCACTGGCTCCCACTGGAAATGATCGGAGCCCAAATCATCATTCTCACAGCACAGTCCAAAATTTTCATCCAATTTAAAGACTTGATAAGCTTTGTTCGGCGTCTGCCGAATTTGTCAACCCAATGCATAAATCTCACAATCCTCAACAGCTCACCGCATGACACCACCTAATGTGTTTTCTCGGTCAAGGGCCCATGAAATATTCGTTTTACTCGATGATAAATCGCTTTCTTCTTCGTGTCGCAGACTAAGAGATCTCCAAACGAGAGAAGAGAATGAAACTTCCCACCGTAATGGAAGACATCCTCGGATGGACCGAAAGAGCTTGCTACACAACGCCAAACATTTGCTCCTATATACAGTTGCTACAAATCCGAAGCTATCACCATAAACATTAACCATGTCGCCCGTGGGTGGAGCGATGGACTTGATGGCTCACTGGAAATTGGAGCGATGGAAGTGGGATTCTGTCACAATTTGAAGAAGATGTCTATACCACACTGATTTTTCCAGTGTTTCCATCAACTGTCATGATCCAACCAAGCGAGGATCCACGGCACCATTTCCAATGAATTTCTGGCAGAGGGGAGGTCCGAATCCTAAGTCATTCAGGCTAAAGAAATCACGTGTTCTGCTGCCATCTCTACTGGGAAGCATAAGCAATGGATGCGAAGGCAAGCCATCTCGTAATGCGCCAGTTCGCCAAGATGAGCAGGCACACTAAAGTGAAGTGTTGGGAATAAAATACCGAGAACACATACAAGCATCAATCAATCATAGATTGGTCTTGCAACCTACTCCACCAAAGAAAAGAATAATTCACTATGAAAGAAAATCATTATACCTCTTCTCTCAAAGATAACAGTCACACACACTTTTCTGTGTTTGTCCACTCTTTGTGCTCTCTCTAATCGTAGGAAACACATCTATTTATAACCCTACACAATACGCATGTCATAATGTGTAAAACCCATATGCAGGCCCAATGAGCCTTACAGAATGTAAGACATATACCCAATAAATCTTCACCTTTGCTTGAATTCTGCAGCATTCAGCCAACTTGAAGAAGAACCAGTGTCATCAACCATCCTGTAAGCTTACAACACTCTATCCACCACACTTCAACCACACCCCTTCCGAGTGCCACATACAGCTTATTACCATTGTACAACTCAACGTGGCTCCACCTCTCTCATCGCTGCACTACAATCCCCAATAGAGACACTACTATGAACAATCGAAGTAAACGTCACCCATTTCTTTTCAAAATTCTCTATAGACTTAACCGTCTGATCCTCCACAAACTTCACCATCTCTATTCCACCTATACCTGCAACTTGGGATCTTAGAGGACTTCCACATGTTTTCACACTCCCAATCAATCTGTACAAGTTCTCAATCATCTGACCCTTCATAATAATCATGGCCCCTCTACACACTTTGAGAACTTCACCTCCAATAGACATCCTGTAACCTTTGGAGCCTAACATTCCCAATGAAATCAGATTCATCCTCAGATTCGGTATATGCTTCACATTAACCAGCGTCCGAACAACACCATCAAACATGTAAACTCGTACTGTCCTAACACCGGTAATCCTACTCTCCGCTTTGTTTGCCATCCTCACAGTACCACTATCGCACTCCATTTATGTGTCGAACTACTCCTTAACTGCACATATGTGAAAAGAACAACCAGAATCTAAAATCCAATTGAGATCATTTATACTTGCTTCTGTTGTCAGTAAGACATCACTGTCTTTAATAATTGCAGTCTCATCAGATGATTCCTCCATCTTTTGCTTTCCTTTCTCCTTTCTCTCTTGACTCTGATGCGCCTCGGGACAGTTCCTCTTGATATGACCATATTTTCCACACCTCCAGCAATTGAAATCTCCCTTGGATTTGGATATGCTTTTGCCTCTTTGAGAACCGTTGTTCCTCTTAATAGATCTTCCCCTGTTGTGACCACTTGTCACCGCTAGAGCACTGTTATTACCTGCCAATCCATCATTGCTACTTTTCCTTTGGGTCTCAAACATCAACAAAAAAGCAATCACCTCATCCCTCTTCAATGTATCCTTCTCAAACAGCAATGTCGTCATGATATGATCGTAAGAATCAGGCAATGAAGCTAGCAAGAGCAAAACTTTATCCTTCTCCTCAATTTCAGTGACAAATATGTTCCCATCTTTATAGGTTTTCACTTCCAAGGCATCCAAATCGGTCAATATTCTATTGAACTCATCCAAGTGCCTTTCGAAATCTTTACCTTTTTCCAATCGAAGATTATATAATCGCTTCTTCAAATACAGCCTATTCGTCAATGACTTTGACTTGTACCTGCTCTCCAACTTTGTCCACACCTCTTCTGGATCCGTCAAGTTAATGACCACTCAAAGTGTATTGTCCGCAAAAAACAAATGGATCATACTCGTTGTCGGATCCCTCATGTCGTGCCATGCATCATCAATCAACTTTTCTGGTTTCTCTGACTTTTTCTTGAGAGCTTTCAGTGTCCCCTCATGAGTCAAGATATTCTTCACTCGTTACTGCCACAAGGTGAAATCATTTTGCCCATTGAACAGTTCAACTCCGAATGACGCCTTCAGATTTGTCTATGTTATTTTCTAACCTAAGTTGCTTTGTGCTATTGCCTTATTTGAAGTTCTCGCAATTTCTGATATTCCCCAACTTCAAAACACACCATCCTGCACATAATACCAAAAAAACAAGCAGAATTTCTCTAATCTGAACCGTCCAGGTGTTTTGCGTTGTCCCAAAACATAGGAAATGACTCCTGAATCACCAAAATCTGACCTCTGGATCAACAGATATGGCCCAACAAAATTTGGCCGTCCGATCACCTTTCTACTCTATTTGTCGTGACAAACAGGCGCTTTCGTGCGTCACCTTCCACATGCAAGCCCTAGCCGCCGCTGCTACCTCCACGTGCCACCAACTGCCGACCGTCCGTCAACTAATCACCTCTGACTAGGTCCTCTCCGCTGCTTCTCCAACACTGTACCTTTCGTCACCGCACCAGATCGTCTCTCCGGTCACCGAAAAAATCCAAAGAAGCTCGTTGTTGCCACCCTCTTCTTCGTTGCCGATGCCGCTGTCTTCCTTGCTGCCAAGCAGAACTAGCCCAGCTCTCCGCTCTTCTGCTCGCAGCTGACGATCGAGGATCGATGATCTCAACTTCCGACTGAAAAAAAACCCACCGTCTCTCTGCCTTTGTGTCGATTTGGGAAGAAAACCCAACAGCAGATGCACCCGTTGTTCATCTGCCCGTCCGCCTAATGTCATCGACCGCACGCTATTGTCGCAGATTGACTCCGGCCACCGCACAACACCGACGCCCAATCAACGTCTTAGAGAAAATTGCAACCTTGCTGTTCTCCGATCAGATCCGAGTATGCCCGCCATCCGATCTGCGCTACCCATTTCTGATCAAGGTCCGTCCGCAAATTCTGTAGCCCTACCATGTTGATTTGATTTCAACCGTCGATCTGGCCCAGACCGCCCGATCATGATCATAGCCTTCTAGAAATCTGCATGCTGGCTCTGATCACACTTCCACAGCCACGCCTACTGCAGATCTGACCGCAACACCAACCTTCCTTGTTGCCCTGCCAACTCTGATTGAATCTAACCTTCCAATTAGACCACGCCAGCATGATCACCTTGATTAGATATTTGCACTCTTGTTCTCTAAATCACCAGATTTCAATGCCCAAAATCTCATGAACCAAAGCTCTGATACCACTTGTTGTGAATAAAATATTAAGAATACCCACAAGCATCAATCAATCAAGCACACAAAGAATAACGTAGATCGGTCTTGTAACCTACTCTACTAGAGAAAAAAATAACTCACTATGAAAGAAAATCATTACATCTCTTCTTCTAGAGACAATCTCACACATACTTTTCTGTGTTTATCAACTCTCTGTATTCTCTTTAACCTTAGGGAATACATCTATTTATAACTCTATACAATACGCATGCCTCAATGCGTAAAACCCATGTGCAGGCCCAATAGGCCTTGCATAATACAAGATATATACCCAACATGAATTTGGTCGATGGAGATCAATTACTTGAAGATGTCCTCAAGGATGTCGGCTGGAAGCTCGGAAAAATCAATGTTCGACACTGAACAGACAAAAAAACCCAAGTGGATTTGAGATGCAATGTCGTTTTGGCTAATGTATTAGGGCTCATCTTGATGCACAATACTACTTTTTAGACTGATTTGACATTTGATAATCTTATTTTTTATTATTATTTATATTTTTAATTATTATTTTTATTTTTTATTAAAGAACCTTTATTACTAATGTCACCATCGTTAAATTTTCATTATTATATAATTAAAAATGGCATCTCAAATAAATTGATTTCCTTGTTACCGCTGCCATAGTAAACACTGAAAAAATAAAGGTGGTAAGATAAAATAAGATTAGAAGAAAAGGAGAAAAGCAACTTAGAAAGATAAAGATGTGAATCTAATGATGCAGTTCAAGGGAAGAGAATTGGACCTCTAATTAATTACCTGGAGGGAGAATCAACTTGGAATTTTGAGGAATATCGCAGTATCTACGTGACATGTACCTGAATTTATGTGAAAATAAGATAACTTATTAGAAAATTTACTAGGGAACAGTAACTTAGGCAATAAATAAAACTTAACTAGGTACTAATAACTTTAGAATGAAGAAAATACCTAAGTAGGTCACAAAGCCATAGATGATATTAAAATATAACAAATTAGTTTATTGAAATAGATTATTATTAATATTAATAAATGTGGCAGGAGCCAGGAGGTTCCACAGGCCTTGATTCAAAAGATAAAATGCCTATCGATCATTGTTATCAGATTGGACCAGACCGGACTGGCCAGTGGAACTAGTTTGATCATGAACCGGTATTTTTTTATTTTAATATTATTAATAGAATAAAATATGAATTGAACTAATGCAATAATATAACAAAATATTTATATATTTAGATTAATTTTTATGATTTAGATTAATTTCGATGATTTAGATTTTTGTTACATGGGACAATTATGGTTGTCTCTCCCTTCTTATATATAAATAACCTCTAACCCTTGTTTCTTCTTTTATAACGTGATTGAATTGATTTATTTATATAATTATTTCAAACGCTTCATTTCTATATTTGTAACTTCAAACAAATATAGAAATGAAACACTTCATATTATTTGAGATATAAATTATTTAAATGTTGCATTCAATTGATTCGCTTTAAATTACACCATCACCATCATACCATTTGTTTTATATATAATAGACAATAGAATTATTTATATATCATTGTTTTATTTCACAGAATTTGCAAGTTAAAACGAACAAAAGTAAAGTTCGATAATTTATCTGGCTTAATTAATCAACGCATTCTCTTTACATTTTATCATGATTATAGCTCTAGTTATTTCATTTTAATTGAATTTATTACATTTTTTATTTACATTTTAAGTATTTTTTTAAAATGAGTAGAAAATGTTATTAGATGAAAAAAATACAATATCGATTACAGAATGAATTAAAAAAATAGATAATCTTAAAAAAAATAAATCATTTAAAAAAAGGAAATAATTTTAGAATAAGTAAATATGAAGCTTTGTTGCACAACGTTGGAAGCCCCACGCAATGTTACACTTCCGTCGATAGAATAACCATCCAACGAACTTGCGGAGACGTTGGCATCGAAAGATATTTTATTCTCCAGGGGAGCGGAAGGCGAGCGAGGAAAATCCACCTTCCGCAACCAAAATCAATTCCCAGTTTCTGCTACACAACTCGCACCCTATATCAAACGGATTGAAATTCCACCGCTCCTTCTCTGAGCAAAATCCGCGAATTTTTTGAGGGTTTTGCTCGCATCTTTGAATTTGAAGGATCTGAAGATTTTTTTTTTCTCTTGTTATATACAGGTGATCTGTTGTTTATTTGTTCTTATGGCTGAACGAGAGCTGTGATTTACGTTTAGGCCATCCCGACTGTGAAGGCTTTGTAGTTGCCTGCCTAACGAGTGGCTATGATGTGTGCATGTTCGTGCATTGTTTGCGCTGATGGAAAAAGTAAAACTGAAATTCTTAGTATTGGCGTTGGTGGAAAGTGTGAAACTAATAGCTGAATATTTATTTATTTATTATTAGTTGTGGGAGAATATAGGTCTGGAACTAATATACATCAGCTGGGCAGATGCTTAGGTCTATAAAAACATCATGTATCAATCAGTACACGCACGCGGAAGGAATTCGGAGGGTTACTTTCTGTTCTTAGTTTCTTCTGTTTTTGGTCTAAAAATCCACGTTGTGATAGAATATAAGCCTCCTTTGGTTTAGAGATATGATGCTGATTTTAGCCTTTGGCTGTTTGATTAGTATCTCTTTAAGTAGGCTTGTGAAAAAGGGGAAAGCCATGACTTTGATTTCTTTTGACTTTTAAGAAGCTAACCATTCTAGACGGCTGTAAATTAGCTTTCTATCATGCCGAAATTGTTTAAGTTTTCAATTCAAAAGTCTCTTGACAAATGCTATTAGCTCTGCATAAGTGGGGCCAGCTTATACACTAAACATATTTTAGCTAAAAATCTCTTGGCTACATGAATTTTTCTGAGAGGTGAAAGTTACTACCCAGGAAACTCTTCGTGAAAAAGCTATGCCAAATAAGGCCTTATCTATTTGCTTGCTAACCTTTAATGCAAGCTGGAGTGAGATTACTGTTTTTGCTTCCATTTTGGGGTGTTTCAACATATGTATAGGGATGAACATTTGATGTACTTTACAGTTGCTGAACTTCTTTGGATGGATTATGGAGAGGGGCACATTTATTTTGATTTATTGCTAAAATAGTTCTGTTATGATGTTGGAATTTGGGCATTAGGAATTAGGATTCTGAGCCAATAAGCAGAGGCAAATGGTATAGTTACTTAGAGCTAAAATACAGACATCTCTACGCTTGGCTAAAGAGTGTCTTAGTTGTCATACCATTTGCATTGGCAAACTTGTTGCTTATATTCTTTTTTGTCTTAATATTTCTTTTCTTTGTTTCAAAACAAAATGAAAAAAAGAAGAAGAAAAGAAATTGGCGCTCCCATTTTATGAAGGTTTAAAGGCTGGGATTTGTCAAGTTAAAGGGATTTGTCAAGTTAAAGGGATTTTAGGATCTATTTGCATGAAGGTAATACAATAGATTACAGAGATATCACACTGCCAGAAGTCAAGAAGATGAATTTGTGACATCACACTGCCAAGTCAAGAAGACATCACATTTCCTTTTTGTTTTTCTGAAGCTCATAATTTGGATTAAGCTCTGCATATTGTGTTACCTATATAGAAATGGAGCCTCAAAAGAATTGTTGATCTTTGCTAGATTTTTGTTTTCTTATTTGTTATTAAACAGGCATATTTGTGCACCTGGTTGGGTTATGTTGCTTGCTTTGCATTAAATTTATGGGAATAAATTTGTCAGAGTTTGCATGGTCATCTTGCATTATTACTTGCATTGTCTCTGAAGCAGTGATGTGTTTTATATGGAATTTCTCAGCGTACTTTTTTCCTTGAGGAGAAGCTGAAAGAGTGTACCTTAAAACAAACAACAGTCATAAAATTTCTCCAGCCTTCTGGCAATGCATAGCACACAAGAAATAAACTAATCTGAAACCTAAAGCATCAAGGCATCAAGATTGGGTATTTCCACCTCAGATATTCACTCTTGTTTTCAACTGTTGCGTCCCAGGAATTGAGTGTGAGGTAAGGCAGAACTCAGTTGTCCCTTTTGATTTTTTTTTTCTTTTTCCTTTTCTCCTTTTTGTTTTTCCTTTGAATTCTTAATCCTTCATTAACAATTTGGTTATAACTTCCATGTCTTCTAAATTCTGTTTCCTTTTCCTTGCAATAATTGTTTCTTATCTGCAGGGCTCTTCCTTCTGGATGGCAACCCTTTTGGCTGATTGTATTTATCCTATGGCAGTAATATACCATGAATATTGTGGTACTCTTTCCTTTTTTTTTTTCTCTCATAGTATTTCTTTTAATTCTCCTCGTGCTTCTTTCATGAGCTGAGGGATCAATTTTATGGTCTTCTTTTTCCCATTTAGATATTTATACCTTTTCAAAATTTTGTTGATTGTCTGCAGAGAACATGTTGTTCTCTATCACGTTATTGGCAAGTCATATTTCGAAAAATGGATTGATTTTGAAAGTTAAAGTGGAAAAAGATATTTGTGGTCCAAGCATATCAAAACAAGACCACTTGACTTTCATTTTCAACTACCCTGTAACTGTCCACCAGTTGATTGTTAAGCTAATGTAATAATTGTAGGTTTTGGTTGTTGTCAAATCTAACCTAGGGATCATTACTTGGACAGTTAATTTATGTGTATCCTCACTAATTCTGTTTCTTTCCGTCTCGTCTTGCAGAAATTTTGTCATCAAGTGATTCTCTAGGCAAATTGAAAGCACCTTTAGCAGTCCTTTCAGCATACGCAGAGTCGGAAGGTCAAACAGGGTATTATATGTCATCTGACAACCTTGTGAAATGTGCTTTTGGATGCTGAATAATTCATACAAACTTGCCAATGTTTTGGCATAGAGATTTATATTTGGATGGACACATTTAAAACTGGACATGGAATGTATTGCAGATGAATTTTCTATGTTTTAGGATGCCCTATGCTCTATTTTATTGACACCTAAAATTCAATTCATCTAATCATCTTGTTATAGATAACCAGTGTTTAGAAAACCGGACCGGACTGGCCGGTTCGACCGGTTGAACCGGGAACTGGCCAAGGCACCGATCCACTTGTACCCTGTTTACAGTCCTCTGTTTGAACCGTAGGAACCGGTGGAACCAGATGGTTCAACCAGGACTGTGAACCGACAGCCCACCAATTTTTTTTTTTTAAAAAAAAAGAAAACAAAATTCACTCCCACCTGTTTTGCGTGCCCGACGTCTGTTTGTTTTCATTTTTATCATACAAAGACAGAGACAATTGGCTATGTGCAATAGGTGAAACAAAGCTACTTCTAGATTAATTAAAATTTTAAATGTCCCAAAAGTCACATCAAACTATTGAAGTTATAGCCCTTTCCCTAGATGCATCTAGCTGAACTAGCTTTTAAAGGCAACAGATGCCTAGATTTGATTGCCGCTCTTGTATAAACAAATGGGGCATTAGAAAAACAAACCAAAATGGAGAATTAGTCAAATCAACCACGTGGAAAGTGGAATTTTCTTTACACTTGCTATCCTTTCCTTTCCAATCATGTCCAACGCATTATTTTTTTGTTTTTTTTTTATTTTTATATTTTTGATGAATTTGATCAATATTATTTATTTTTATTTATATTAGACTATTTATTATGTATTTTAGATAACATATATTTTTGAAAATTTTAAAATATTTATTATTATTATGAAAATTTAAATAAATAATATAATTATTATACCATAATTATGCCATGCTAATGTTACGGTTCAAACCTGTTTAATCTACTGGTTGAAATAGATTTGGACACTCAAGTGGTTCAACCTCCACTCCAGTTTCCTAAACACTGTAGATAGCAGTAATTATGCATTAATGGTTTGTTATTCAATACAAAATAATACTTAAGTCAATGTTATTGGAACTTAGTATTAGTAATCAAGGTCTCAAGTGTATAATCACCATTAACTAAAAGCAATGTTATTAAAACCGAACCGGTGGTTGAACTGGTTAGATGTTCGGTTCATGGTCTAACTAATTCAACCGGCCAGTGCAACCGGTTGAATTGGTTTTTTTTTTTGTTGAAAAATTAAAAAAAAAAAACAATACAACATGAATTTTGAAAAATCTAAACCATAGATATTAATCTAAATATATAAATCTTTTTTATAATAATATACTATTTTACTTCATCCTTTTATTTTATTAATAATATTATTTTATTTTATTTTACTATTGGACTGAACTGGGCTAGACGGACTGGTTCACGGTCAAACCAGTCCGGTTTTGATAACATTGACTAAAAGGAGCAAGGTTGATCTTGGTGTTTGGCAAATTGGGAATTATCCTCCCATTCATTTAACTGTTATCTTCTTTTGCATTTAGGGCTGCTGCGCTTGATGGACTCCGTAGGCTGAAGTCGGAGCTGGACTCATATGTGAGATCCCTTTCCTTAAACTGCATGTATCATTCTCTTATATTTAAAGTTTATTCTGATTTTATTGACATCTGATAACTGCATGGAAATGCAACTTCCTGTTTCACTTTAAAATTCATAGTCCATCTCAGCATGTGACAGCTATCAGTTTCAGTTAGTCTTTCTTCTTATATGAAGCAACATTAGAACAAAACCTGTGTGATGTCTTGGTAAGATGCTTGGATGTCCATATATCATTATTTGCACACCTGTACTCAAACTTTTCAGCATTGTCAAATTGTTTACTGCAACTTGGAATAACGCACTTTTGCTATCATTGTTGCCTTGGCACATAATCTGTATGAGATGAGAACTCAAGCCAGCTCTTGTGATATTTACAATGCGTCTTTAATTTTCAGCCACTAGAAAGAAATGATTACCAGGTTACAAAAGTACATCCATTCGTCTTTAGGAAACAACTAGCTATTTTGACTTTTGTATAAAATATTTTGTTCTTTATGAAACCACAACTTTGAATTTTCCTGGTGTTACTTCAAGTTATGAATGTACTTACCTTTGTATGTTGACAATGCAGTTGCTGGATTCGCATCACTTTTCATGCTTTTATCAATTTGTTTACTTCATTTGTCGGGAAAGAGGCCAAAAGAACATCTGTAAGTTCAGATGGCCTGAATGCCATGCTTTTACTTTGCTACTTCCTGCCTTTAACCATTCTCTAGTGTTTCATTTTGTCTCATTTTTATTATATTAGTACTTTGGATATTTGACAACTTATAAGTGATTCTTTATTACACAAGTTTACGAAAGTGATCCTCACACTAGGCTGTTGGTTTACAGTGGTTAGCACAGGGATTGAAGCGTGGAGATTGGTTTTGACTGGAAGGTTTCAGCTAATTGATCAATGGTGCTACTTCGTACAGGTATACCAACATGTACAACTATAATCACTTTGATATCTTCAGGGCACATATGACATGTCGCTACTTTGTGAATCTAAATGTTTATTTACGGGGAAATAAATTACTTGGAAAAGCAGGTTAATGCTCCATTAAATCTGGCTTCATCATATTTATGTTTCATTTTTTTTAGTCAACCATGTTAAGTTCCCCTTAAACTATCATTTTGATTTTCGAATGATTTTGATATGTTGACATTTTCTTTCTTTCTTTTTCTTTTTGATTTCTTTTTGATTTCTCCATAGCAGTTGAGTAAATAATTTCATGGCTTTTTTGGGGGGTGATAATGTGGGGGAATAATGATGTGCAAAAACTGTAAAGCCAGGTTATTGCATGTTGGCACATAGAATGTATGCCCACAGCCTTTATATTACTTATGATGCTCAATGTGCTATACAAATCACATGGGAATCCTTGACTTGCCTTGAAGGCTAGAATTTGAACCTCTCTATGTACCTGCTATCAGGTTGACAGAAACATGCTTGTGCATGTTGCTGATGCCCCAACTATGTTGGTATAAAGGTTATGATGAGTTTCTCTTCAGTGATCCAACAACAATATTTGTACAAGCATACGCGGTTATCCTACTATTCTTAGTTGCTTGCTTGTTGACTGTCAATCCACCCAACTGGCTCTCCCCAGAATGATACAGTTGTCAGGTTCACTGAAACCAGTGCACCGCACTGGATTGGTAGTTACCTGTTCTGTTTCTTTTCTTTTCTATTTCTTTTATTGAGTCTCCAGTATGAGGGGAACATTAATGATGGGACCAACCTTTTGGATGCTGTACATAAAATCTTCCAAGTGGATGGCAATAATTTCATCCAACTATTTTGTGTGTCAAATGTCCTTCACATGATTCAAGGAGTCTATAGGGATGACTCAACATAAAGTTGCCTGATGTTCTGCTTGTGAGGAAAACTAGTGACATTCCCAAAGACATGGAGCACGACCAGTCATCACTTCATGTTCTTTCATCTGTTTAATATTGTTGGGGGTAATCCATGGTTCAAATCAGTGTATCACATTTCAAATTTTTCGCCTATAATTTTGATTAAGGGCTTCAATGATATCTTCTCGACAGGGAACAATTGACTTTTCCTCCATTCTGAGAAAATATCGATATCAGGCAGAAATATTCAATTTTTTCTTTATAATCTATATAAAATAGTGAAAACAAGAGAAAATATCAGGAAATTGAAAAAAATACCTCAATGCCCTATTTTCACCTCGGATCCTTTGTTTTTGTTGGAAAACCATATATGACTTTCCAAAAGGCATTTCCGATGCAACTCCGTGTGATTTCTCCAACACCAAACCAAATTTGAGCCATTGATTTGAATATCTAAGGTTTGCAACAATTTTTCATCAACATTGGCAACATGGATTCACCTCAAATCCTTTTTTGGGGTTTCGAAACCCATCTCCCAAGCGTCAAAATACATTTTTTCTTATTTACAGAAAGGGGAACAAGATCTGAACAACAAATGATAGGATCTAAGTTCGATAGCCACTACATATGATTTTCGAGGCTTCCAAGTCACCCCAAATCACTTCAAAATCAACTTGGGTGTAGAAATCAATTTTTGGAGTTTCCGAATTGATTTTCAGTTAATTATATAATGATTTTTCTATTATAAATCACACGCAAAGATATGTTAAACATATTTTTGGAAAATTATTCTATTAAAAATAAATATTTTTTCAAAAATTATAATTAGCTAATTAATTTGATATATAATTATTTATAGAGTTTATTATTAATTTATATATGTTCTAGTAATTTGTAAATTTTCTCATTAACATATGTGTATGTTATAATTTTAAAGTTGATTATTAACTTATGTATATATGTGTTTTTAAGATATGAAAATCAAAGGTAAATATTTTTTTAATTATTTTATTAAAAATTTGATCTTTCAGCTATTATGATTACCCAATTAGTTTTTCACATAATTATTTATAAAGTTGTCACGACCTGGACCCAAAAATAGCATAATTAAATATCATTCTCAAATTCAGGGGTGATTAACCTAAGATCTATTGTACATAAGATGAAACACAACCACAAAAGTAGTCAAAATAAACTCACAAATAACAGAAAGTCCTTACATAATAATCATAGTCGCTAAATCTATAAAATACAAGTTCCATATAACACAAGACAAAATGTCTTTAGAATCCTTTGGAATGACAGTCTGCATTAGAAATCCCTTTGTACTATGAACTATTGCACTCCTCGAGCGATGTTCTCTGAGAAAAATAAGATAATGAAGGAATGGGTCATTATTCAGGCAGGGTTGGGAAGTCATTATTCAACCTACACCCAAACCCGCACCTACTTACGGTTAGGGGCGGGTAAGGGGGTTGGGCAACCTGATCCAACCCGAACTCGCATCCCTTCATTAAAATAGAATAAAAATATGCCCCTGCAGCCCTATTCTTTAAATTAACCTTTGAAAAATTAAACGCAGTGGAGGTGCACTAGCTAATGGTTGGGTTGCTACACATTTTATAAAAAAAATTTATCTCTAAGGAAACCTTTGATGGAATCTTCTATTGTCCACCTGTTTCTAATGCAACTGCATCTAAGTTGATATTTATTTTTTTTGTTTAAGTAAAGATCCATACAGTTAGATTTCTAGCTACCCACTTTTTTTTAACATAGTTGTATTGTAATTTACATTTTTATTTTTATTTTTGAAAACAGCCTTGTAGCTGGACTTGATGGATGTCTTGGTTATTTAATCCTCTATGTTTAGTCAATTAGTTGGTTCTAGATTTTCTACCTATGATTGGGCTCAACATATCTGTATTTTGGATCATGTCTAAAATCTACACAACATTTATTTGATAGATCCAAGTTTCTGCTCAATCAATTAATATTTAGAAGTAATGATGATAGTAAACTGAAAAGCTGTAAAGTTGAGGACCACAAAAATTACTTCTTTTTCTTGATAATTGTCTTTTATATGTATTCTTGCTTAATATTTTGAATGTTTACTGCCTAAATAGCCAACTATATGCGTGCGTTTGTGTCTATCTTTTGGTTGATTATGAAGGATTAAAATGTCATGTTGTGTGTGTAGCGTGTGAATCTTTTGGTTGATTGTGAATAACTAAAATGTCACACCGTGTGTGCGCGCGCTAACAAGTTGTTTTTGTTTTTTTTTTGTGTTGTTGACTTAAATTGGAAATAATTTATCTTAGGAATATATTTTTTTATAGAAATATATATTTTGTTATTTGAGTTTGATGATTTGACTATATCTTGTTCTTTGAGTTTGATGGTTTTGACTATATTTTTATGATTTGATAGTGTGATAGTGTGATTTCACACTCGGTTATCACAAAGGTTATATCTATTAAATATGAAATTAGTTTATTAAAATTAAATGTTATTTACTTATATTATGTATAGATGAATATTATGTATATATATATGATTATATAATATATATATATAACATACCTTTAGCAATTTTTTATGTATAAAGTTCCTTTATTGTTGTATATGGCATTAAGATATTTCTATTAGTTATATATGTTGGTATTTAAAGTAATGTTGTTTATTCTAAATTTATATTTATATTTATCATAGTTTATTTTGAATTTTTATTGAAAATTTCTAATTTTTTTATGTTTTTAATTTTTTGTATTTTTAGCAAAATAGTTTGGCTAAATTAACGATAATTTCTCCAAAAGTAATGAATGTTTCTTTTTTAGGGGATAACAAAATTACCCCTTTCAGCAAAACTGCAAACACAGGTTCAAATTAGTCTACAACATGAAAATGAAAATTCAAGATTGAATTGAGGCACAAAGTCAATCCAATTGATGTCTTAAAACAGCTATTCTATAGGCTTCAGGTTGATCTCTAAACAAAGTCAGTCCAATTGACATCTTAAAACAGCTATTCAATAGGCTTCAGGTTGATCTCTAATGATTTAGTTAACAATTCAATGTGATGGTGAGTAATAATCATTCACTCATAAAGATAAGTCATTTCAACAATCTGGCATGGGCTAAAAAGGTTTAAGGCTACTTGGTCATTGAAAGCTTCTACACCATGGTTTACTGAGTTGCATCCATCGGCATGGGTAGAAGGACGGTCCTGGCCTATTAAATCAGTAAAAGCACCACTCCTCTTCACTTGTTTGTCCTTTGCACAGATAAGTGGATTTTTGAAGGAACTGATCATCATTAAAGAAGCCTGATCTAGTGAAGATCTTATGTGTTGAGCAGAGATTTGGATTGGGTTATTCTTAAATAGAAAACTATGGAATGCAGCTCATTTTTCTGTTTTATTTATTCTTATGCTTTTAAGATGGTAGGCATTGCATCAAGTGTCAATTGTCCCATGCATGCGTGTGGTACACTCAGCAGGGTTGTGATGCATCAGCTTGTACTTATTTGGGGTAGTGGAGTGTTTGATGTCATGTTTTGCAGCCATAAAAATTGTTTTCCTTAAGTAACTGGGATGTAGCTATGACAGTGATGGTGATGATTTTGATGTTTACGTTTGCAGCATATTCATGATAAATTGTATTGCAGGAATATCAGCGTCATACTATCTCTGAAGATACTTGGTTACAAGTTTTGACCTTCAGTGTAATTGTGCATGAAGATCTCAGTAATTATGACCATGAAGGTACTGAATTGTTTCTATCCCTATTGATCAATGGGCATCTTAAATCTTGTAGTCATATTCTGTTTAAAATATGTAGTTGCTGTTGATTGTTAAGGCTTCTTTGAGATCAATTTTCGTGAAGTATAGAGATTTCAACACTGATTGGATTCTTGGGGATGTCAGTTCATATTTGTGAAATGATGCATTGATTGTCAGAATTCTGAAACATAGTTCTCAAGCTGCCTCTTGACATTAGACGCTAAGCTTATTAGGCTTGCACCAAGCAGTGGGAGGACTACAATCTGCCCAGATTGCCCGACCAGACCTCTTCATTAATTAATAACTGAGTGGAGGATATGCTTCTCTGAAACTAAAATTCACTGAAGATGTAATGCTTTTATTTATTTATTTATTTATTTATTTACTTATTTATTTTTTCCCTGCTGTGTGTATCAATAAATGACCACTACCTGATTCCTATAATTTTTCTCCTCATGATATCCGCAGGTTCTTGGCCTGTTCTCATTGATGATTTTGTCGATTATATTATAAGGTAAGCTCTTCTTCATTATATCTTCACTTCAAGCTCTACTCGAACATGCCTTTAGCCTAGAGTGTTAATGGGTGCACGCTTCTTGTCAGGAGAATACACAAGTTACTTGGAAATAAATTACTAGACCATCATTTGGGTGATATTTATTTTCACCATTAATTATATCACTTATCTTCTGAGTTGTGCATTGGGTCATGGATTTTTGCATGTAGGTATCATAATTGCCAGACTGCATTTAACAATTCCACTAATATTCACAGGCTACCTCATGATTCAGAAAGTGGGCATGCAATCAATTCCAAGCCAAGTTCTACTAGGGGTATGTCACTTTGAATTTTATTTATAAGTTGAAGTTCCTCATTTTTCTATGCTTATCACTTGCACCAATGTCATCACAAACAGATCAGAGGTCCATCTGGTCACTTGATTGGTTTAGCTCAAACTGATTTTATTCAAACTGCTTTTGGTAGTTCAAACCTGTTTGAACTGGTATGATTAGTTTAAAATAAAAAAAATTAATATGGAAAATTAGGATTTGAAGATAGCTACAAATTAGTCTCATAATTGGTTTAATGCAGAGTGGTTTGTAACTTTGGTTCAAACTAGTTTGAACTGGTATGAATGTTTTAAAATAAAAAATTGATGTAAAAAATTAAGATGTAAAGCTTGGCAATAAGGTTTATATCTTTGAGCTTGCACAAACCACACCACCACCTAGTGTTTTAGAAAAAATAAAAATCAAAAATCAAACTGGTCTAACTAGTTCACTGTTCAGCAAGTTAGACCAGTTCTTTTTTATGAATCATTTTTGCTGTTAAACCCAATGGTCCAGTTGAACTAGTTTGAACTGGCTGTTCCTGTCTATTTCTTACTGCACTAATGTGAACTACCTTGATTAAGTGTCAGCAAGATATCACCAACTGTGATATGTGTGCGCGCGCGCGCGTGTAGAGAGTGGGGGGGGTGGGGGGGGAGGAATCAAACTGGTACATCCTTTCCATTTGGGCCCCACCTTGATGATTTTGTAACATCTGACCCAACCATTAATCTTATCATCATCTATTTAGCTTATATATATATATATATATATATATAGAGAGAGAGAGAGAGAGAGAGATTTTATAATAGAAACATGTTAGTGCATAAAAGCAAATCCTCAAATAAAGTGCGAAGTGTCAACATATTTAAAGCTTCATATCCTGCATTAGGAAAGTCTAATCTGTTAATTTCTTGTTAACAATCAATAAATCCTGATAGAAAAGAGGAATTGAATTCTCAGGTGGACCAAACCTAAAATTTATAAAAATGAAAAGCCAACCACTAATTTGATTGATGTAGTAATCATGATTTCAAATTTCATCAAACTTCAAACCCCTTGAAATGGTATATATGATGGAGACAAAGTAGTAATCATGATTTCAAATTTCATCAAACTTCAAACCCCTTGAAATGGTATATATGATGGAGACAAAGTAACTCTAAAAATTTCAGCCCGATTCAAGATTAACGTGGTGATAAAATCAGACTATTTAGTGTTTTTTTCATTGCTTTAACATGTGTCAATCTCTCTCTCCTGCTGTCCCTCCCTGGCAATATAGTTTACAGTCTAAAATCAGAAGTCTCAAATACTTATAAAAAAAACGAAAAAATACAAATACATTTTTTACTCTGTTCATTCTGCGCTTGGATTCCATCAACGGTATTAAGCAAGAGATCACGTGGACCAACTACATTGTTTCCTCCTGTGCCATACCTCTTTCCCTTGAATTATTTAAGTAATATAATGTAATCCTTTCTGTTCCTACTTAACAGGGAATGGCATCCCTGTTGGATGCAAAAAGAGATGGATTCCATTCCAAGAAGAGGATAAGCAAGTGGAATCTGTAAACTGTATAGCTCAGAGGCTTGCTAGGATGCCAAGTCCATTGTTCTCCAAGCGCATTCGCTCCAGCTATTTCATGTCAGATTCTCCTGAATCAATGGAGATCAACTGAAACGCAGCAATCAATTGCAAACAAGATTTTCAAATAACGTTCCAAATTGTTGTTTGTTGTTTGTTTGTATATCATTGGGTGGTACATGATTGCATTTTCTAATGGATAAATAAACAAAATAAAAATCGCAATGTAAGTGTAGTTACAGATAACTAGAATCACAGTGTAAACACAATCTGCGGACTAGTTTTCATGTCCATTTTTCGCTACCATACCCCCACGTGCAAATCCATGCCTATGCGCCCCATGGGCATGCATTATTTAACAGAACATCATCGAGTTCATTGATTTCATGACCTGTTTCTTCATTTCTTGCTGTTTTTTCATCAAAATTACGAGAATATTTTTTAGTCTCCTACTTGTGTGCTGCTCGGTGGCAGGCGAATAAGTATGCATGTACAGGTCCATAAGCCAAACCTCTGCATTCTCCAGGGCTAGTCTGGTTAAATTTTTCAATACCTGAAGCAGACGACTACGTTCAAAGCAACTTCCGATGCTCCCTCCAACGCTGCTAGTCTAGTACGAGTTTCAAAACCTTTTTACAGCTGCTGAAGGAGACAAGAGATAATCAAATCTTGATTACTTAGACTTCTAATCTGTCTTCTCTGTACCTTGCATGTCATGAATGCCTGTGGTTATGGCCTCAGGCAATTGTCCAGAGTAGCCAAGAATTGTAATCAGCAACGAGTTTCATCCAGTAAAAAAAGCATCCAATCAAGACTAGGATCACTAGCTTAATGTTTTCTTCTGCAATATTCACGGTGTCACAGGGCATGGGCTTCAGACCAAAAGTCCACCACGTTTAAATGAAGCCCCCATCCGCCTCCTAACCTATCCGTTCACCTCTCTCTCTACGACAGGTGATGTGGTGGAGGAGAATAGTTGAAGTTTGAATTGTCCATGATCCACGATGCTTATTCCCACGTGACATAAGCTTTTTATGCTATAGTAGGTGAGTCGAAAGAAATTTTAGAATTATGTCCTGCTACCTTGGCACGTTAAAAGTAAAGACGGGATTCTGTGGCTCACCATTGTTCAAGTGTCATGCTCTTTTTTGGGCCCCCTCATGATGGATTAACATGGAAAGTCAGCTTTCATCTAAACCGAAACATGCAATGGCGTAGCCCACTCGTTTGGCTCTTTCCAATGTTCAATGCCCTTTCTATTGCAATCAGCATGACTCTGTAAGAGGCTCTAATCGATAAACATGCCCACTTGTTCCCGAAAATGAGCTGCCACCCATTGCATATACCGTAGCGTGTTTTGATAATCTGGCCCCGTTTTGGGGTCCAATGGACCAGTCTAGCTTTCAGTTTAGGACTTGGAAAAAGTCCTCCTGGCGACCGGATAATAATATTCTATAAGAGCCTTTTACTGCCGATCTTTTTCAACTTCGTCGCCCTTCCCACATGATTGCACCCAAATGTCAAATTCCTCTATCTAAATATCGCCCTTCTATGATTGCACCCAAATGTCGAATTCCTCTATCTAAATACCTAAACGGATAGAGTTGAATTCGGCTGCCCACCATGCAACAGCACCTGGCGAGAGCACCCAAAGCAGGGAAAAGTTATGATTTCTGGATGGATGAATTTAATGCGATAGGGAAATCCTAACAAAGTTAGCCAAATGAATAGATAGAAATAGAAATCAGGCACTGCTTCCTATCAGTTTCTCACAGTTTGTAGGGTCTGGATTGCGCAGCAGCCGTCTCACGTGTAGATTCGAAAGGGGTCCACTTCATTAACGACGATGGCAGCCTTCTTTATTGAACAGACAACCGGTGGACCCAAAGCCAAGAAAAGTGGTGCAATTTACAACACGTGTAGCGGACGGCATATGGATAAGGTGAGGTGAACGTTTGCCACTACAACTGGCTGATAAACAGCTGAAAGCAAGTAGAAACTGTTTCACACAACTGCAGTTAATGACTTAAAACAGTTAAACTGCATTCGCAATTGAAGCTGGAATGTTGAAATAATGGATAAATGATAAAATTGTCGTCATAAGCAGTAAGCTATTTGATCACGAAATGTGTCCTTATTATATGAGATTTTATGTTTGCACAGGCTTGTCTACGTTTAACAGAGCAAGGAGAGTATGTGCTTATTATGCGAAAGTGGAAATCCATGCCATGCTCAGTGCTATGGGTGATTTTATGTGGTCCACCATACAAGCAGTGTATAAACCAAAAATGTATACACATCGTACACTGACATCTTGTGTGGGACCAATTGGATGCAGACGAATTTCATGTGGGCACAGTGGGGTGTGAGGAAGTTGGGCAAGGGCACGTGTGAGGTGGATGCGTGGTCAGCCAGGAGGCGGCCATGGACAAGTCCCGCCAACAGTGGCGTGCATATGTGACCAGGGGCAGTTTGTTTCCAAAAAATAAATTATGAGCACAAAATTTAAGTACTTTCAAACATAACCTCAATACGTGAGATGCTCGTTAACGTCAGCTAAACCCTATTAACTGATGGTGGGCCA
>JAYJMB010055177.1:44854-75940 GCA_036873735.1 Pouteria campechiana
GAGATATGATGAACTGGATCCACAATTCAACAGTCTAAGCGCTCTCAGTGTTGGCCTTTTGGACGAGCTAAGCTTTTCCAATGTGTGCAACGCAAGAAATTGTGGTCGACGAAAGAAGAACCACCGTCCACATTCTTCTACAAAGCTCAATAATTCATGACCAGGTAATGATGAGAACGAAGAGAAATATTATTTACTAAAGATATATGTCATTGGAATTCATTTTTTTCTTCAATTTATTTTTTATTATTTTCCAATCCTTCCCCGTTGCCATACTTTTCTAGGCAAGTGTTAATTTAGTTGAATTACGCAATCTCTCTCATGCTTTCCACACCATTTAATTGATACAATATTTATCTATACCAATAATTGTTGTTATTATATTTATTATAATATGTATTTTATTATACAATATAATAAAATACATACAATATTTATTATATGTATTTCTAATTGTTGTTTTACATCTTTTTATCTACGATCTTTGTCATGCTTTCCACTTTATTTAATTGACATAATATTAAACTATCCCAATAATGATGATTACACATTTTTAATTGTGATTTCCCATATTTACATCTATAGTCCCTCTCCTTCTCTTTATCAATTTAAGCTCCATTAGTAATAAAGAAGAATGAATGAAAATCATCTTTCTATTTCATTTATTTGACATGAAATTTAGCCATTCCAATCATTTACTTTTATTAATTATTACATGTATTTCTAATTATTATTTTCCATCTTTACATTTAAGAAGCTTTTATATTTTATATTTATTTATTTTACTTTCAATCATCACTTTTTATTTTTTCTAACATCACTCTATCCCTTTTTTTTCTCTCTCTTTTTTTTTAAGATTTTGCCTTTTTCAATTTTTTTTCTACCGTTTTGTCAATTCCCAAACAGATTCGCGTGCATTCTTAAGAGTTTCTATATACATGACTTATTTAAGTTTTTTATTAAGAATATTTTTAATACTACAACAAAGTATTAGGTAAAAATACAATAGCTAACTTGGATTTAATCAGTGATTAACTAAAAACGAAAGGGCTGCAGCAGCGCGCGGCAGCATCGAATCAGTACCCCTGACATGCTTGCTTGTCCTGAAGTGATTTTTGTAGCCATCCATTGAAAGGTCGTCATCAACCACGCGAAAAACGTGTGATCGTTTTGTGGAGGAAAAAAGTCGATATATCTCCACCTCGGCGATTTTCCAACTGAGCAGAGCAGGACAGTTGGGTAATTTAATCCAACTACTAGCTATCCGTCTATCAGCATATGATCTCATCCAGACCGTTGGTTTGTGATCAGGCCCTTCACTTGGCAGGTCAGTTCTTAAAGATCTCCTGGCATGTGGCATTTCTACGGTTAGGATATGAGATATGAGATATGAAACTATCATGACCTTGAAGCAATGTTTGGATTGCATGCTTTACAAGGGCAATTAATTATCATTTGTGGCCGTGATTTGCAAAGTGGACCACCCAACAGGCATACAGCTCATATCAACGCTTATCAACCTGTTGGTGGTGGACCATCTTGTGCTTTTTGCCATGATGCATTTAAATGCTCGATGCCAATGCCAGGACCACCAATTCATGCTGATTGACGCTTTTGGGGGATGGTACGCAATAAAGCTTCCCGAAAAGTGAGTGGGAAAGGATATATATCAACGGGAAAGTTTACCAAGATAAATAAATAGATAGATTGCTTAGGGAGAAAAATAAAGTTTAATGCTAGAAATATATTAATTTTATAGAATGTCCAATAAAAAAAAAGGATGGAAGGAAAACTACATTTGAAGTGAAACATGAAAATTTCATTCCATTTTTTTTTATTTTTATGTGAATTTTCTAATCTTTCTTCCTCTGCATGCAAATCATTACCTATTCAATTAGATGTGAGAAAGGAAAGAAACAAAAAGACAATAAATTTTAATTACTCTTAAGGAATAGTGCTTTTCTAGTTATTTTTATTTAACAAAAATATATTGGTCTTGTCTTTATTTATCCTGTGACACATACATGTTGCTTACATCATTATTTTCATTTTTTTCATCCCACCTAAATTCTTCCTTTTTCATACTTTTTAATTGATGTAAAATCCATTAATTGCAACAATTTCATTTGTCATTATTGTTTATATTTTAATTACTATCAATTATTTTTCAACTCTATTTTATCCATATTTATGTTATTTTTTCTCATTATCTTATCTAATTTCTCATCACTTTTTTTATATTTTATTTTTTCTTTTCTTATTTTCCTAGTTACTAAACATGCCTTTAAGATACTGTGATGCAGGATAAACAACGGGGAAGGAATTTCAGAAAATTTCCGGCTCTAGGATGATTTTAAAACCTTCCAGCGATGTAAATTTTCAAAAGCTGTCTACTTTAGCAAGCCAAACTTCTTTGAACCAAAGCGTTGTACTAAATCATAACAAATGAAATGCAGGATCTACTGAATACATGAATCCGAATATCCCTTGGCCAACTTCGCTGGTCTTTCCCAATCTCTGCCATGGACATATCATGCATTTAATCAGTGCATCGAAACATCAAATTAATATATTAATGCCACGCCTAACCTATCCTGTTGGCATTTAATCAGTTCATGGAAACATCAAATTATTAATCCTTTGCCTGACTTATCCTGTTGGCATTTAATCAGTGCATGAATTTTAGATTTTCTTCACATATAAAGTATGTTAAATTTATTTATTTATTTGTTATAAAATAATTAAATCAGACATTCAAGTACGGGATATACAAATTTTCAAAATAAAATCATTTATTGTAAAATTTATTATATACTCACTTGAAATTGCGAAATCCTGAGGAGATGGCTTCTCACTCAGTTACCGCGACGGACTAGCTTCCTTCTTTAACCGATCTCCTCCATGCCGACGAAAGATCGCGACGCTGATGGACAGAACCGAAAACTCTTTAACAGAACGGTTGTGTTTCAGCCAGTCTCACGTGCAATGGACACGTGTCCTATCGGCTTAAGAAGGTGCGTAGTGGCGACTCGATCCAAAAAGGAGAGCGTCACGTGGCGCAGATCCGATGAAAGATGTCTGACACGCACGCTACCGCGAGTCTCGTCCGAAAAGGACCGTACAGGCCTGCTGCGTGGACCACACACTGTTGGGCTTCACGTGGGCGCACGTGGAGCTAATGGCTAATGCATGAATTTGATGGCTGAGCAGCCGGACGTGTGGTGAGTGGAAAAAGATTTGTAGTATTGAAAAAGGTAAATATTTATATTTTTTACTATATTTTATTATACTATTTATCTTTTAAAAAATATTTATACCAATCATAAAAATTAATTTATTAATAAGTTAATTCTTAAATCGATGAAATAAAATCTACAATTTGTTAAATGAATCATAAAAGAAGATGTCGATAAACAATTGATAAAAGGATTTTTTTTAATTGAATAATAGTGCAATTGGGAAATAAAATATAATCCCATAATTCTTAAATTAATAATAGAGAAAGAATAAAAATAAAAACTTAACATAAAGTTTACGAAATTCATGAATAAGGGAGCTAAATAGAAAATATCCATTTTATAATTCCTTAAGTCAAACAATGAAAAAAAACACAAAACTTCATCCACTGTTAATAAATTGAATAACATGGAAATAAAATATCAAATATTGTTCCATTAGTTAAACAGAAAATACTGGCATTTACTTTCTTTTATTTTCAGTCTTCAAGCTTAATTGAAATGGGTGGCTTTTATTTCAAAATTATAGTCCTAGTCTCGGTATTGAATCAACGTTAGTGGAGTTGAGCGGTTTTACGCACGCAATTAGCTGCGGATTGAGTTAGGAGACTTTCAAGCGGACATATGGCTACATGCGGATGTATTCCAGAAATCCGGGTTTGGAAAAGGTGGCTGCTGTGTTGACGGATAAAGAAGTGCTTTTTTGAAGTTAGGCATGCATTGCTTGAAACTCTAGGCCAAGCTACGTATTCCAAACGCAGCGTGCGTGCAGCGTACGGTAACGGTGGGTCGGATCTGTCAATCCTATAATAATTTTTTAGACATTCTATGATAATCCAATAAAATAAAATAAAATAATGATTCAAAGGAATTATTTCTTTGAAATTGCAAAGGAATCTTTTTATTTTTTGCTGTTAGAAATAATTAAATGAAGTTTGATCCTTCTATCTTACTTAATACTGTTTGTTATTTGGTAATTCAATAATTATATAAATTAAATATTTAAGTGGGCCCAAAATTAGTATTATTTGAGACTTAAAATTCATCATTCAAAATTTTATCATTTCTTGCAAAACCCATAAGAATATAATCATGTATCAATACTTTATTAGCCTTATTCTTATATTATTCATTATTCTGTAAAGTTTTGTTACATTCCAATACATGCAATGAATGAAATAAATAATTATTGTATTTTATATATAACTATTGTTTGGGGTCATACCTAAATTGTTCTCCAAGAATTCTACAAGGAGGTCTTACAAAGTAGATGCCACATTAAAGGGTGTTGAAAGTGATTTCAATGTGAACATTCTACCGCTCAAGTCAATAATAAAATCTTATAAGGGGTATAGACAACGAAGAAAAATTATTTGCACAAGATGTGCATACTTGGTATTTTTTATAGTTATTTTATGCCTAGACAATCATGATTAGATGATATATTCTGTTTAGTGAGATATTCTTGAGAATTATACATCTTTCGATTTTATTAGGATTTCTTGTTGAAATGGTAGCAGGTCTAAGCGGGGTCTTATAAAACTGTCCAGTGTTACAGTTCCCCTAAGAAGTGTATACATTTTTAAATTATGTGGCTCACATGGGCCTTCAATCAAAATTATTTTACATATTTCAACTAAAGTAATAATATCAAATATGGTGGTTGAATTATATTTTATTTAATCATCTTACATTGACTTAAAAATGAAAAGATAACCCTTTCTTTGAACCATTTTCCTTCTAAGAGATATTTTAAATAGATGAAAAATATTTACAAATTCTATTACAATTACATTGATTGTACGATCATTTTGTTGCTAGTTGGTACAATACTTGTTATGTATTATATGGTAATAAATTAAAAATGGAGTGTGATAAGCCAAGAAGATTCAAAAGAGTGTCCATGGAGAACCCAAGGTATTTTGACTAAGAACTATCATGCTTGAGACTAAATGCATTACACGTTGCATGAGCTGTTGAAAGAAGATTCTTGTTTACCAAAGACTTTGGGATCTATTGTTGATTATGTCCATAAACTGACTTGCTTAAGAATAGGTCAAGTAGTTAAGATTACCTATTTAAGAATAGGTAAAGTAGTAATTTTTGAATAATTTTCTGCTACCTCATTAGCTGGTAGTGTCCTATTTCTTAGAGATTTGATCTAAAAATTATGAATAGTTGACTGTTTCCTTTTGTATTCAAATTCTTTATTGTCATTAACAAAAGTAAACTTACTCCAGTTAAAATTCTTGTGATCTATTCTCACCCTAAGCATAACACTATTTTCACTAAACAATTTTCATAGCTTTGATTGGGACCTATCATTAGTATCAGGGCTTGGTTATTATGGCAACAAATAAGGAAATGATTGAGAATTTGGAGGCTAGACTTAGAGGACTCCAAATAGCCTCAATTGAGTGGAGATGGGTGCATCCGATAAGTTGCACCAATTAGAAGATGTCGTCAACAAAATATCAGAAGTCTTACTCTCCAACTAAGCTACATTTACCAACAACAATTCTGAACTTAATTCAAACTCTCATAATAGGCATTCTCACAATATAAGAAAAGAATCTTGAGACAACTTTAAAGAAAGACGATAATTGTTCTCCTCCAAATTAGCCAGATTGAAGTGGAGCAATTTTTTGAGTATCAAGGTACTCTCGAATTACAAAAGATGTCCTTGGCTTCTTTCCATTTAGAAGGCAAGGCTAATTAATGATTGCAATGGTTGAGAAGTTGCTCTAAGGAAGAAGGCAAGGAGGTGACATGAGAAATTTTTCAAGGAGAACTTTGGAAGGGTTGGTTGACAAAATGTGAGGACTTTGATGAAGCATTATCAAAGGTTATACAAGGGGACTCCTTGCAAGATTATCTAAAAAAAGTTCGAACGACTGGAAAATCGAGTACAATGTTGAACACAAAAAGCTTTGGTAAGGACATTCATAGAAGGCCTCTAACCAGAAATAGAATGTTCAAGCTGAAATTGTTGAAAGAAGCTATTAGCCTTGCACGAATGATAGATGAGTAACTAATCCGCCAAAGGAAAGTCATGCAATCTTTCAACTGATCCCTCAATGACTCTCCTTCTCCAACAAAATTCACAACAGCTTAGCTTATAAAAAGGTTCACTTGGGACGAGATACAAAAGCGAAGGGCCCAAGGGCTATACTTTAATTATGATGAGAAATTCACACGTGGTCATTGCTGTAAAGGGTCACAACTTCTATTATTGGAAGGCAACAATGAATATTCAATGGATGGAGAAATTGAAGACTCAATTGAATCACATCCCAAGATATTACTTCATGCACACTTGAGAAAGAAGAGATCGTAAATATGAACCTTGAGGACAAGGTTCCAACCAAAGGAGGAGGTATTGATAAGCCAAAATATTCCAAAGAGTGCTCATGGAGAAATCAAAGTATTTTGACTAAGAACTGTCATACTTGAGACTTACACTTCATGTAAACGCATTATATGTTGCAAAAACTATGCAAAAAAAGATTCTTGTTTGCCAAAGACTTTTGGATTTGTTGTTAATCATGTCCACAAGCCTGTTTGCTTAAGAACTAGTCTAGTAGTTATTTTTGAATAATTTTTTGCTGCCTTATTGGCCATTAGTGTTATATTTCATAGAGATGTGATCTAAGAATTAGGAATAATTGTTAATTTTCTTTTGTATTTAAATTCTTTATTGTCACTAATAAAAGCAAACTTACTCCAATTAAAATTCTTATGGTCTATTCTCACCCTAAAAAGAATGGTATTTTAACTAATTAATTTTCATAGCTCTGATTAGGACCTATTAGAGGGTAAATTAGTTGAATAAGAGAATAAAGTAACTGCACAACAAGCTAAGATTTACATAGAAAACTTCAATGAATTAAGAAGGCTAAGATGTCTAAGAATTCCACTAGCAGATTGGAGAAGCACACATGACAAACTTTGCTTAGGGTGTTGTATTTTGTCCAGTGTTATTAGAACCCAAACTGGTAAATTGATGGGTCTGATCTAGCCAAGTTTAATGTAATAGTATATTTTTTAAAATTTAATATTATTAATAGAATAAAATAATAAGTTAAAATAATAAGATATTATATGAAAGATCTATATGTTTAAATTAATATTTATGGTTTAAAATTTTCAAAACTATGCTCTATTATTTAAAAAAATAAAAAAATAAAAAATCAATTCAATTTGTTAAACTAGCCGGTTGAACCAATTGGATTATGAATTAGATGCCTGACTGGTTCAGTCACCAATCCAATTATGGTAACACTAATTTGGTCACATTAATGTAAGTTATGGCAAGTATCCAATATTTACAACATGCACATTTGTGTATGAAAAGGAGACAAATTTAATCAAATAAAAGCATTAGTAGATCAGCGACCTTCATTAATTGTTAGCATACATGAGGTAAACGGTGCATAAATGATTTGAATTCAGTTTCGTGAACCATAATTATGAACTAAAGATCTGAAATTATGTGGGCCGGCAGTTTGTTTCAGTAACAATTATGCATCAGAAACCACATCTTTAACACACAACGAACTTTTTTAATTAATCAACTGAACCTATCCGTGACCAGTCTATCAGACAGGTCATTGAGCAAGTGGATAAAAAGAAATCAACCTCCAGAAAAAGAGGATATCCCGTTTAGAAAGAAAAAAAATGGGTCATTTGACTATTGATCCGGCCTCTTTCCTTGACTAAAGATCAGATGATACCGCAGATTTATCCATTTCATCTAAGAAACATTGCATGCTTATTTCGTGGCCATGGGGCCCACGGGTACCTCGAAATGGGGGCTCATTTGTTCTTTCAAAGGGTCATTCCGGCTGCTCAAACCTACAGATATTGCTAATCTAACGACCAGGAAAGCAACTTGAATCCACTTATATATCCATTTGCATTTTTTTTATTGAAGTAATCACGCGTCAAGATGATACTAATAATACAGGGGCGAGTAATTTGATTCATATATTTATGCAATGCCCGTATACTTTCCTAATAAATTATTCGTCGCTGTGGATCATCCATCAGAGTCAGCTGGAGTATAAGAACAAGTGCCCGGACGAAGAAGTGGAAACGGACGCATCGTAATTGGGAAACGAAACGTGACTGTTTAGTAATTCGAGGACTCCTGCTCGTGGTTGTGAAACACGTTTGTGGCGCCTCGAACCTCTATCCGCGAAAAATATCTGGACCACCCATTTCCTACCATACTTGCAAAGGGCGTCGTGTACAAGAAAATGAAGTGTTTACTAGCGCACTCACGCGCGAGGCACGCTACTGTTTTTGAAAGCTGACCGTTCGTCGTATCCGATAAACGGTCGGGATCGTTGAAAAAATGAGTAGGATGAGTCGACTCCTACGCGTACAAATCTCTGCGGGGATGACTTGGAGGACCCAGATGCCGCCCAACAACCAGCCTGCGGTTCTTATCCTTGGACAAGAAGCGGCATTTCGTGGGGACACATTGCATGCATGTGCTGCAATCTATGTCGTTAAATGCCAGAACCGCTATCTGGATGAATAATGACCGTTGAAATGTGCAGTTGGAAATGTCGTTTTTAGAAGATGATCTCGCCAAATCAGATGGATGAGATGATCTGATCAGGGATATATTTCTGTTGATGGACGCTCGGGATTGGTGTGTCTGCGCACCGTCGATGTATTGTCAGCGAAACGAAGGTACAGCGGTAGAATATACCCCGGAGATTCTGTTTGGGTTATTATCTACTGCCCCATGAAGTCACAGCGCAAAAAACAAATGCTCGGGCGAGTAAGGCAATGCGCGTGGTCCTCTGCAAACCCGAGAGCAGATCTCGGCCGTAGATCATTGTGTTTTTTTCTGCCATCTAAAGGCTAAACCCTGCGAGCAATCTGATTGGCCGCATCATAGGAACAAATCGACGCGACGTACCGTTCGAGTGCCGTGGACGGTGCGGGTAGTCCAGCGAGTTTCGTGCACGCTATCCAATCCATTGAAAAGATGCGATGACGGAAATAACCGCAGAAGAAAGAAAATCAGGGCCGTTAAATAACTGCGCGATGAGCGGACCAGGCATCGTGCTGCACTTGGCACGTCTCCATCGAACTTTTTTCAATATTTCAGACGGATAAGATCATGCTACGCTTAATTGATATATTTTAGTTGAAATTTTAAAGAAAATAACAAAATCAAAACTTGGAACCATCTACATGATTTACGGATTAAATTTTGACAATTATGCAGTTTAGTCAGGGCAGGCATTGAAAATGATGGCAAGAAGCGTAGTATTCAAAATCAATACGAACGGAAATTTCTCCTCGTTATTAGGCGTAAAGTCTGATTAGCTTAACTTGTTGTAAGGCGCAAATGATGTCTTGTTACACCGGGTAAGGTTCAACCCAACTTTAATTTCATCCGTAAAAATTTCAACTTATTCCCGTGGGTTAGGTTACGGTGTATCTGACTTTAAGCCTAGACTGCAGGCTTATGTCAAATTTGATGATTTGAGTTAACATCTCTCATAAAACACATCTCTCTCATTTAATATAACAAAAAATACAAAAATACCGATGCAAAAATTAAAATTTGCTGCATTAGAGTTAAAAAAACACTTATAAAAATTGATGTGTCGGCCACCAATTTCACTTGGAATACTGAGTAAAACGTGATATTACCATAAATATGATTGAAATAAATGAAATGATTTTCTCTCTGCCTAAACCAGCATTTTTCGGCCATATTTCAACCACCGTCATGGCGACCCAGAAAGAATATTAAGAACAACATAAATTTTAAAGTCGAGCCTATCTGACAATGTCGCCAAACTTCTATCAGGGTAACATCCAGCCAATAGATTGAAAATTTGGAAAAACTCGGTCAAGTCACGGCACACGACTTACCCGACTCGGTCGATTCAGAATTTCAACTCGTCGGCCGAACCTTCTTCGTGTATTTGGTAAGGACCGAATCATAGCCGTGACACTTTCAATTCCGATGTCATGTGAATTTAATATTCATTTCATTTCTATGTTTTTTTGCCAGTCCCATTCTCTATGGGCTGTCGCTGAAAAGAAATAAAGCTGGATCGCCAAACCACTTCTATGGCTATTCTTCATGTCAGCCGTCGATCTGTCGCCAACAAACGCAATAGAGATGCGCAATTTGAGGTTTTTGGATAAGATACCTGTACGAAAACCCGGGTTGAAAGTGAAAACCTCCAGGTCTGCCTGCGCATTCCAGAAAGGCCTAGGCACAAAGTAAGGAATTTTCACCGAAACGGAATCACTTTCGAGCGCGTAACAACGTATGTCGCGCATCATCTTTTTGGCCCCCAATCAAGGTGGGTTTTGGGATGTGGACCACCGTAGGTGGGGCCCACTTGACTCGTAATCGCGAAAAAAGAGGATGTTTTATTTTTTGTCTTTCCCAATGTCGGATAAAATATTTCCCCATTTGAGAGAGAGGACAGAAAAAATATCAACCGTAATGTGCTGTCTCCGAGCGCAAACAGCACATTACGTCGCCAGCACGTGTAAATTCTTCGCACATGCGGAATGGAGAGCCTTCGTTAGTGCGTTTGGGTAGTGATGATGTTATCGGGCCATTTTAATTTCAATGGACTTTGCTCGAAATTGGCATTTACACTCACAGTTATAACTTTTATTTATAATTGTATTTTATTTATGTCTTTTAAAATATTAAAAAAATACATTTATAATTTTATAAGCGAAAATTGGTTACTCATATACATGGGTGATGGGCACGCACCACGTGTAGCTTTGGGGGTTTCTCTACGTGAATTAGAACTCTGTTCTCTTACACGTAAAAAACGTCTACGAATGAAATTTCACCCGAACAACAATAACATGGCAGATGTACGGTATATACACTAAGTACCCTCTCATAGGAATAAAAAAAAAAAAATCGAAAGTCGGTTTTAGACCTACCCTGATGGCGATTAATGGAATCGACATAATTATAATTAAAATATTTTCGATCAAATAAAAAAATAATTACTATATTTATCTGTGTTTTAGCCATCTAAAAAAAACATCTTTATTACAAATTTATTTCGAGTTATTTTAAAATTTATAAGATTTCTTTAAAATATAACATTTGGCTTGGATTGGATACTGAACGGAAGATGAGCTGAAGTGGCAGGATAATCAATGTGTCCTGGCAGCAAGCGACAGCGGGCGGATGGATGCTTACGATGGAAAAACAGATGGTGGTTCACAATCTTTGGCGAGATTTACTGCATATTAACCCCCCTTAGGACTTGGGGTCAGCACTTACTCCAACTGTAAGTGCAGTCGCTGTAGTTTTCCTCTCCCCCCATGTCATCCTCTCAGTCCTCAAGAGTCGCACTTGTATTCGTGGCACGTGTAGAAGCGGACACGAGCGCTGCCGGCGCTCCCTCCCGTACGTACACCTCCGCCATGGAGGGACGAGTGGATCCCTTACGACGGGAGTTCGTGGGTCCCACATACACCACCCTTGAAGTCACGATATTTCTTCCCATTGGCTGGCAACGAGACCCGTACCGTGAATTCGACATCGGCCAGTCATACAAGCCAGGGGTCAAGGGCCGTCTTCCTTTTTTCTAAAATAACCTCCTTCATTATCCAAAATAATTGTTACCTCCTTCCTTGGCCAAAATGAAATTTTTTGGGCTCCTTGCAATGATCAACGTCGATGAAAGTCTTTACGCCTAAAGAAATTCTCTATTAGTATTAATAAATCCAATGATTCTGTAGGGCTATCTGGGAATTGGGAAAAAAGTTTTAAGAAAAGCAAAATATGAACATGTAAAGGAACAGCGATTCAACGGAATAAAAGATAATAATTCCAAATTAAGGGAATAATAATAAAATGTATAGATTTTTAGGTTAAAAAATAATTTTTATGATAAAAAATATAGATAATAATAAAAAATAAAATTATTAGACAGTTAAAATATCACATTATTTAATATAGGATGAAAAAGTGGGTAAAAGAAGAGAAAAATTATTATCGAACAACGTCCAATCCTTATACTATGAAAAAGCCTTTTGTTTTCCCTAAGCATTAAGGCTATTTTTATCATTTTTGTGTATTTATTGAAGTGGATGAATTAGACGGTAGCGGAGTTTGTAATTTGTTTTATCGTTCCCGTGTTGGAACTCTCCAAGCGAACTCAGTGGTTTTCGCACACCTACAGCACGTGCGGCGGACTCCAAAACGGAATAAAAATGGAAACAGAAAGGAGGTCGTGAGTTACGGCCCTTTATGAATTAGAGTTAAGGAGGGTGGGTTTGGAATCCGTCGGACAAAAGCCCACCAGAAACACGCGGCGAAGCGAGCGGCTGTAGACCGACGCACGCCTTCTCTCTGCCTCCTCTCTCGCCTCACAAAAATCCATCCCTCTCTTCTACTCCCCGTCTTACTCCGTCGAGTTTCCACTTCCTCTCTGTCGCCTGTGTACCGGATTTTTCGCCGCGCATTCCTTCCTTTTCCCTAACTCCATTCAAACCTCCTCCTTCAAGCCCTCCACCTTCCATTCCCTCTCCCTTCCTTCCTTCATTGAAGATCACACCGTAGATATATCTTCTGCGCGCAGCTTTTCTCTATTTACAGAATATTTCCTAAAATAACTCTGTAAATTCGACAAGCAGTTTACGAACCCTCGATATTCCGAAGCAATTTAAGTAAATTTATAAAAATATTGAACTCGAAAGTTTTGATTTTTCGTTTCTCTGATTGCCGCTTGCTTTCTTTACTTTATTTTCGCCTATTTCGTCCGCGCGGTTGAATAGAACCAAAGATCGCTGTGGTAGAGCATCAGCCGCAGCTGCTGTAGTGTTGGTGCGGTCGCCATGTCGTTGTCGAGGACGATGGCTGCCTCTTCGCATTCGAATCTGGAATGCTTTCTCGAATGCACGACGCCGACGGTGCCGTCGCAGCTCCTGCCGAAGGTAAATTTTGAATTCTTGGTTTTATAATGGAAATTTCAATCTTTATTTTCAAATGTTTTTGCTTCTTCTGTTGAACTGGAATTTGGTGTTGTTTGAGTGAAGTTCCGTTTTTTTTCCTTTTTTCATTGTGCAGAAGGATGCCCGGAAATTTGATGCGTTTTTCTGATCTTCAAACTCTGATACCTTTGCGTATTTTGATCTTTATTTTCAAATGTTTTTGCTTCTTCTGTTGAACTGGAATTTGGTGTTGTTTGAGTGAAGTTCCGTTTTTTTCCTTTTTTTCATTGTGCAGAAGCATGCCCGGAAATTTCATGCGTTTTTCTGATCTTCAAACTCTGCTACCTTTGCGTATTTTGGATGTATAAACGGAGAAAATATGCATAGTTTTCGATTTCAAGCTATTTATTTTCCCATGAAAACTCTCATTTTTACGTGCTCCTTTACGCAGTTTTCTGTTTTTTTTTTTTTTTTTTTTGTTTCCTTCTTTTTTCTTTTTTAAATTTAATGATCGTGATGACAATTGCGTTTTGATGAGATGAATTTGCTCCGTTCTGTTTCATGGAATCTATTTTTTTTTTGGTATATGACTGAAGAATCCACTTTTCTCCCGAAAAAGATCGCTTTTCTTTCTATATTTGTAGAAAAGTTTAGAAATTTTTTACATGCGTACATGTTCTTTTATTTCATCTTTAAAGCTTCCAAATTTTGTTTTATTTTCACTGCCAGTGATGGATCTTTAATACAATTAGATCTTCTTTGATGTTTTTACTTCCGTCTCATATTTTGACTTGATTGTGTCTCTTGGCGGGGGCAGACGTGCATTCGTGATGTAAATGCGCTTTGGCAGCCGCTTGACAAAGATACAATTGAGTATTTCACATTGGGCGATCTGTGGGATCGATACGATGAATGGAGTGCTTATGGTGCCGGTGCTCCAATTGTACTCAGCAGTGGTGAGACAGTCGTGCAGTATTATGTCCCATATCTCTCTGCAATCCAGATCTACACCAGCAAATCCTACATCGCTTTACGGTTTGATTTCCATCTGCAGCTATTCAATTTGAATTGTTTCCATTTGCTGCTTTGTTTTCAAGTTCTGATCTTCTTTTTGGCTTTCCCTCTAGGAATTTGAGGGAAGAGTGTGATGCTGGGGAGGTTGAGAGTGATTCATGGAGCGATGATAGTGATAGTGGTAGGCTGTCAAGGTCTCTGAGCAACAATTCAAGCAGGGGATGGGACGCTGGGTCTGAGGATTCTAGCTTTGAACAGGAAGCTTTGTGGCCGATGAGGGAGCGGCTGGGTTATCTGTACATGGAGTACCTTGAGAGGTCTGCTCCATATGGAAGGATCCCTCTCATGGACAAGGTATTCTGATGATTACATTCAGGCAGCTGAAATTAATTCCCTATGCCATTTTTTGCGATAGTTATGCAGCATTTATTTATTTAAATCAACCATTTTTCCTTAATTTTCATTGCCATGTTTATGAGCCCATTTTCTGTTTTTGCTCCAATTTGATTTTCGATTTCCATTGGCTGCAGGTCAATGAATTGTCAAGGAGTTATCCAGGTTTGATGTCCTTGAAGAGTGTTGATCTTTCACCTGCTAGCTGGATGGCAGTTGCATGGTATTTTTACTTTATTTTGCTTTTTGCCTTGTCAATACGCATCGCTTAAATGGAAACTTATGAAGGCTTGAAGTCTTCACATAGATTAGAGGACCATTGAATTTTGTAAATCGACAAAAGACTTGTATATTTTGGCCAAAAAAGATTTGTCTGCTATACTTAGTCTCTTGTCTTCTTCCTGAGAGTTGTTGACTGGTCAAGTGGATGTTTTCATCATATGCACATTTTTTTGAAAAGATTGGATGGGTCTTCTAATCAGTAAGAATATTTCAGCCCGGCCCCATATTTGCTTATATTGTAAGGAAGACTCATACAAGATGCATTTGGTCCTAGATATACATTTCTGTCATCTCTCAGGCTTGTTTGTTGGTTTTTGTGGTTTACTAGGTATCCTATCTATCACATACCTACTGGGAGAAATGTCAAGGACTTGTCGGCATGCTTCCTAACTTACCATACACTTTCTTCATCCTTCCAAGGTATCCTCACTTAGCTTATACATTTGCATCTGTTCTTATTCTTAGGAAGAAAATGTACAAAGAAAAGAATACTTTCTATTAACCGGCTTCACTTGATTCTTTCCTAAGGTAGTCATCCATTTGTTCTTGACCTCATTTTCTGTATTCAAGAATGCTGATTTGTCGTCCTTTGGATTCCTTTCATAAACTTACATACTCGAAATTGTTATTAAATGCCTAGATTGCCACTTGAACTTGCGGCACAGACTAATGGTTCATATGTTAGGCGAAAATTGGCTCATCAACTCACTTCTATAATACTTTTTTGAATCGTTATTTACAAGAGTTGGTGCCTGTTGTTCTAACTTTTGGACTGCTTCAGTCTTCTGCGGTTCTGTAATTTAATGTAAGAAAAACAATTATTTACTTCTCTGAACTTGGACCAAGAAAACCATTACTTTAGTAAATATTTTATGGAACTGTTGCAATTCTAAAATCTCAGAACATCATCATTAGAGATGTTTGACTGTTTTCTTTTAGTTGCAGGGAACCAGTTTGAATTTTTATGTGATTTCATTTCCTTCTTTATATTGTTTTGGATTCCCGCTGATTAAATTCAGAAGAATAGAAATCCTGTGCTGGAGTTAAATGCTTTTGTTGCCTCTAGGGTCCATAATGGTGAGCCATATTATGTAGATACCTTGTTCATACTTCTGCATGTTCTTTTACCATGTGGCAGATCATGCCCTGATTATTGGACCTTATGATCATTTGGTCAAATCTGGCACATCTGTGCTGTTCTTGGATGTGCTATGAGAAGTCTTCGGTACCAGCATCGATCCACATTGTTTTGGTTTTCTATGTTAATGCATTGCTTGACAATTTGGTCACGGGATCTAGAGAAAAATAGAAAGGCTGAAATGGATATGAGAAGCATGTTGTGTGTGTGAATCTTACCTGGGCTCATACATTTTTTCATCCTTGCATGCTTATCCTTTCACCTTTCGTCTTGATGAGTTTATTTTTATCTAGGGGACAGAAATCAGTTGCAATGAGCCACTGTAGTGCATTGGTTGGGTTGATGACTTAGTTTAGTTGCTTGGGAGGCTTAACCCAGTCGTGAATTGAATGCGTTAGGATGGAAACTCTCCTCTTGGTATAGCTACTAATCCTCTGCAGGTGTATACTAATCAACTTCACAGAACAACAGTCGCTAATTATGAATGTTATTCTAAGCGTTGGTTGTGGAATCATAAGTGCGCCATAGGCATACCACACACTGAAACGTTGAAAATATTTCGGTTGATATGTTTTGCAGCCTTCCCATCGTCGTTTTCTATCAATCAAACTTCTCGCTGGTGGTAGGATGCACATTTTAGAGAGGTTTCATGCCTTGTAGTAACCTCAATCTTGAATCTTGATCCTCTCTGCCTCTCATTCTTGCTGTGTTTTCTGTATTTTGACTTCGCTGCACTGGTAATGCCATCTGGATTTGCATGATCTTCTTCAAGCATTGAATCTCCGGTCTCCATTTCTGCATTAAGAGGGTGATACGAAAAGGACCTTTAACTTGCATAATCAAATGTGTTGACCATATCTATAATATGCGTTCCTTCTCCCTCACATATGAGGGCTCTTCCATTGTGGAAATTACTCAAATGGTTTATAATTTGCTTCCTTGTTCGGAGATACGCATAAAGGTTTAGTTGCAATGACTTCCTTGCCCTGCGGCTTTATCTCACTGTTGCCATTTTACAGATGATGTTTCTGAAGCAGAGAACATTGGAGTTTGTTCTTCAAAAACCGAAGACGGGAAATGTGTAGGGGAGATGAGCAGCATCCCTCTTCCGCCCTTTGGGCTGGCCACTTACAAGATGCACGGGAATCTTTGGATAAACCCTGACACCACTGATCATGAAAGAATCATCTCCCTTCTCAGTGCTCCCGATTCCTGGTTAAAGCAGCTCAGAGTCCAACATCATGACTATAACTACTTCAGCTCGCACTCGATGTAAATAAGCGCTTGATGCGGACTGCTGTGAGAAAACTCGTTTGACAGCCCGTTGGTGGCCTTGTATCTCACGTCCATCTATCGCCATGGATTCGCCAGATCTTGAAAATCTAAATGAGACAGAACAGAGAGAAATAACAAGGAAAAAAACAAAAAAAACAATGAGGGAAGGCTGAGATTTGAGGTATAATAATCTCCCCGAAGAGTTCCCTGTAAATCGAATGGTTTTGTGGTCCACGGATAAGGAGGTGTACGTACGATGTGCTTTGTAGGAGCAGAGCAGTGGAGAGGGAAGCTGATGAAGAGCTTTTTTTACCGCATCCTTTTTTCTAACATTCGTGAAGCGTGCCTTGTCTGTTTTGGAGTAGAGGGGACAAAAACCAATGTTTGTAAGCTTGTGATTTTGGATGCTTTCTTTTAGCTTTTTAACCGCCCTCTCCCCTTTTAACTTTTCTGCTTCAAGACTTGTAGATGTTTTGGGAGGATGAAATCAAAAGAAGGAAAAAAAAAAAAAAGTTGCCTTTGGATGTGGCTAGGCTTTTTAGGTTTGTGAGCATTTGGTATTTATGGCAGTGACATTTCAGGGTGCGCCATGCTCGCCGGGACCAAGCAACCGATGCAGCAGCACAATCAAAGAATCCGGATTTCCCACCAGTGTTTAACAAAAGAACGACTGGTAGGAAGATGCAGCCAATGGTCTGCTTTGGGCAATGATACCACCGCTTCCGTGATTCCGTGGCGGTTTTATAAAGAAGTGGGCATGAGATGCGACAAATGCTGCTGCACTTTTTGGTTGGGGTGACGGAAGTCATCTTCAAGATAAGATCTACAGACTACAGTTTATGAGTTAACAGCGTGTGAAATTAACGTACAAATAACAGGCAGAGAAAGGAAGATATTAGAGGTAGAGATGATGTGAATTTCATTGTCGAGCTAAGAAATAATATAAGATGTTTTTGAAAGGAAGTAAGAAAAACAAATGAGTACAACAAGGCCCATTAGAACATCTAATGCTCCCGCCCCGGCATTGGAGGTTTGTAGATGAGATTATTCAAAAATGTGAAATTGATTCTATTGGTTATTTACGAGTTTAATTGATTAGCATAGAAAAAGGCATAGCGTGTGTTAGGCTTTGTTTGGTTGGGGTGCATTAGAATTGTTTCTGCATCGGAATTTTGTAAGAAAAATAGAGTAGGGAATATAAGATTTTTAATACAAAATAAGAAAAACTAATAAAAAATATAGGTAATTATGTAAAAAAATTAAAATTGTAGATAAATTGTCCCATCTGTATTAAAAAGCGTCTAAAGAAGGTGTATAGCTAATGCACTTGGATTGCTAATGTCAGTGTCTGCCTGTCATAAAAAAAAAATGCAGTTTTGTAAATTGGAATCTAAGAGGAGTCTGGACGGAGAAATTTTCCTTGTTAATTGAACTAGCAACTTCCTCCTCATGTTGTGACATTTATTTACATTAATAATTTTACTTTTATATTATTATTAATTATTCATAAAAAAACTTTTTAATCTATCATGAGATATCAAAAATAAAAAAATAAGAAATGATAAGACGGATTGATGGAAATGATAGAAGAAGGGGAGAGTGGGGGGTATTAGCAACTCTACATAGAGTCAGTAAGTAAGTAGGCTTTTTAATTGGAAAGATAGAAGATAATAATCTGAAATATAGAGCATAATGAGAAAAATTAAATAAATATTACATTAAAAACGAGAGGTTAGCTGATCCTCATCATGCAGGCTAGGCAGCCTCCTGACCGTACATTTGGGACCTCGATTCCAGATAACGAATCCAACGGCTTAAATGGAGGGACACGCGAGTATTACTCGCTCCAATAGATACGCCGGCGCCCAATTCATCTCCCACGGGCGATCATGTCACACGCGCACAAACATGGCTTTCGGTTTGGATCCGAATGCATCGAATATCGCCATTTAAGATGCCCCACTCATCAAGTGGTCCACACATTCAGTGTAGCATTTTAGTAAGGCATGTTTTATTTTTGGAGTAGGAGGATCCCAAGTGGTCTGCATCCATGAACGGTCCCGATCTCTCACACGTGCAGTAACGGCCCCAGGTTGAGTCGGTTGTCCCAATCCATGACTCCCACGCAAGCAGACGCTGTAGACATCACTGGAAGTTATGGTGGGTATATATTTGGCCTGAAAAAGATTTGCTTTTGTTCTGATTTTTGTGGTTTCGCTGCATTCTACCTGCCTGGCGATGACGGAAGAACACAAACCTGTCCCGCGAATGCTTCCAGGACGATCACAACCGTTCGTTCCTGTGGCCCTTCCAATTTGGGCTTCTCTGTCGCTTCCCAAAGCTCTATTCGCGTTTTAAGGGGCTTATTTGATTTGGTTGGGAGCCGTGTGATATAACTAAAGTAAATAACTTAAAATTATTGAACTAAATCGAATGCTAGCGAGGCTTAAATATGGAAATATTGGACAAAGGACTAGATTACCCCTTCGTTTAGGTATTTAAGGTATTGTTTAAGACAATATAATTAAAATATTTAGATAAATGTAAATAAAAAATTTTAGATTTAATAAAGAAATATAAAATTTAAAATGATAAATTTAAATTTATTAACAAATTGATTAAAATTTTTACAATGCTATTTTAACTTTTTATTCAAAGTCGATCTTATCTTTATTTATTTAATGTTTACTGACAGTATTTTACTTATTTTGTTAAAAAGGCAGATTATTGCATGAGAAAAAAAGATAAAAGAATGGTGGTTAGAATAATTTAGTGTGTTGAGTGTTTTAGGAATTATGCATTAAATACTTAAGAAGATAAAAATTTAAAACTTTCTTGTATACTTCCAAGAAATCAAAAAAATAAAATAAAAATCAAGTGATAAAAATACATTTCATTCACATTCGAAAAATAATATTTATTTGTCTTATAAAACTAAAAAATAAAATCTAGACCATTCATTTGATTTTATTACTGTTTTACATGTTATCTAAAAAAATGTCTTTGGATAAAATATTTTAAAAAGTAAAATTAATAAAAAAATAAAAATTATATTTGTATCATTATTCAATCTATCCCAATTTTCTACTATATAATATTTATAAATATTTAATTATAATTCTATCGTAAATCTAGCTGACGTGTGCATCGTAAAAGAACATAAAGCTAAATCATTTTATTATCATATTAATAGCTGAAAATAATACCCTTAAATCTTGTAAATAAATGAGCGGATAATATTATCGTCCCGAAAAAAAGCGTTGGCATTTCATTATCCAGTTTGTTATTTGGATCATGCAAAATCTTCTAAAAGTTCGGCTCCCAGCTTCTTTAATCTTTGATGCCACCTACCTACCATAATCCAATGATTCCCGTCTAAACCTTCGGCCGTTACATCCCGTCATGCATGAGAAATACTCGGGAAAAAGTGGATTGATCTGAACATTTTACGTCCCATCATAAAAAAAGTGAAATGATGGCTTTCTGGTGGGGGAATTTGAGGGAAGCAGTCAAAGGAAGCCTGGGATGGAAGAGACCCAAAACCAACGGAAGGCAGTCGTGGGAATCAGAATCCAATTATCCACGTTATCCTCGCCTTTGTGGGGTTCCCGCTGGCTTTTGAAAGGAAGAGGATCTTTGTTTGAAGAATCAATTGAGGGGAAGAGAGGGATGCTTGCAGCCGTTGGTTTGTTTATCATGGATGAATGGGAAAGCGAGAGATATATTCTCTCCGTGCCTTTGGAGAATTTTTCAAAAATAGATAAGTGGCATGGACCATGGAATCTTCGGCCAGGACTGAAAAATACAAAAGTAAAAATACAACCCATTTTCCCTACCAAGGATGGGCAGAAGAAAGCAACCCATCCTTGGATATTCTCCTCTTCCTATTAGGAACTAACATGTGAAATCAGGACTGGTATTGATGAGCTTTATGTGCCTGATTGAATAAAGCATTGTTATCGTTCATCTTAGATGGATTTGCAGACAGTTGCTCTAATTGATTTGGATTTTATCAAGATATTCTCCTCTCCTATGGTTGATGTACGACCATCGTGCTATCTTTGGATACACTGTATAGAAGCTAAGGGTGGTACAAACAAACCAACGGTCCGCAGATCTATCTAAGATAATATAAACCTTTTTTTCTGTTCTTCTAATACAACTTCTATCTATCCTCGACAATCTTTACCTTTTTTCATTGTTATATCATTCATATCTTTTTATTCAAAAAATCTGTGTATTTCGTCTTTATTTAATTTATAATCGCCACTGGCCCTTATTTTGCTAGCATTGCCATACTTTTCTTTTGCACGTATCTTTGTTTTGAGATAAAAGAGTGGGGAAGCCCTAATCGTAAGAGATTGGTAAAAACCTCATTTCCTTTCCTCCAAATTCGATATACATTTAACTATTCATAATTATCCTTTTTTTATTGTATTTTTATTGTTTTACTTACATTATCACCAACTTATGATACTGATATCACTCTCTCCTTTTATTCTTTTATTTTCCTCTCTTTTACGTCAAACTAAACAGACCGAACATGTTAACCCCTTTGATGCCTGCATCAAATGGTTATGCGACCAGACGGAAGTGTTTTGATCAATGATTACCAATGACACATCTCACTTGTACAAGAAGGGAATCCCTGCACATCAGGTAATGTTTTGCATTCCTCTTTGCTAGGATCTGACAACCATAAAGACAACTATCTGGCCCATCCTGTTGGGGAAACTTTTGAAAAACAAGTAAACCATTCCCTTCCACGTAATAGTCGTAATGTCAAAACAGTTCAATACATAACCCACATCCTTATACTCCACTTGCCTATGACAGGCGTCCTCTCTAGGATTCTCTCACAACATATTTGCACAATCAACAGTTCTTATCTCGGCTGCCAACATAGCTGGCAGCGCATCCGCATCCATATGGATTTCATTTAATGGGTTCTCAAGATTGCAAAGACAAATATTGATGGGGCCTTGAAAAGAGTTACAAAGAAATGGCGAATCAATGCTCTCGTAATTGTCTCAGGAAAATTGAACAGTTGCAGCGAGCATTTAAGCATCTTCTCCGCATAAAGCAGTTGCATGTTAATCTTTTCATCTCTCGCCTGGCAAGTCGTTGAACTGGCACTGGTTTCGACAACTCTTCAGCCTGACTTCACAGCTGCCTCCACCATTTCGCCACCCACATCAGGCATGCTGTTAGCATCAGTGCCACTATCTGAACCAATGCTGTCAAAGTTCATGCCTTCTCCAAAGTTGGATCTAGAATCAGTGGCCATGTGAGACCCGCTTTCCACACCGGCTGCCTTTTCTATCCTTCCCACAGCTGTTTGAGTCTCATCAATTTTGTTTCCTGCCTTCTCCTCTTTGTCCACCAGAATGAAGTCACCACCATCTCCATCAGCAGTAGGGTTGAGATTAACTTGTTCCAAAGGAACAACATCTGGGTTTTGGCCATCTGAAACGGAGGAATGGTTTTGAGTAGAATCATCACCATCCACCAGAGTTGTCTTTTCCATATTCACGGTTCCCATGCCATTGTCAGAGAGGCTTGGATCCATGAGAGAAGCTGAGTGAGGATTAGTATCAACATCCATACCCCTCTGACTGGCATTTATATTTTCGTTGTCATTAGGATTTGAGACTGGGTCATCTTTGGAAGATGCATCAGGCTCTGCATGCTCGGTAATCAGCATCTCTGTCACTTTAGTAGCAGCATTAACTGATGCCCCTAGGCCAGGACTTCCTGCCAGGACTTCTTCCCCCTTTGTTTCCAGGGCAGCATTTTCCTCCTGATTTTGTGACCCTGCTGTGATTTCTTCCTGCTGCTGGATTTCCATTGCGGCTCGTTCTTCTTGCTGTTCTACTTCCAATGCTGCAATTTCTTTTTGCTTCTGTAATTCCGCAGCTGCAATTTCTTCTTGCTGCTTTAGTTCCAATTTGTAATCCTCTAGAAGCCTTTGAAGTCTCTCATACTCAACTATGAGGCTTCCATAGCGCTGCTGCATATTTCTTTCAAGCTCTTTCTGCTTATTTACTTCCTCAAGCAAACCATTAATTCTGTGCGATGCTGCCAATTTCTCTTGTTTCTGTAAGACGCGGAAACACTCAAGCTCCGTTGCAGCAGTATCCATCTCCTTGTAGGTGGTGTCTATTTGTGACCACAATTTTCCAGCTCGTATCTGCGCATTTAAGTGACATCTATTCATTCAACAAAAAGCTCTGAGCATCTAAAATGAGAAAAACATAAATATTTTTATAGTTTGTGCATGCAGAAGGCAAGCATCACGGCCAGGTTTAGATACTTGTACAGCAAATGTGCACATTAGGCATTTACCCAGCACACCAACAGAGAAAAAAAAATGTTCAATTTCCACATGTTCAAGACCCAACCAATTGTTGGATACCATTTACCAAATTGGCCATACCCAAAAAAGAACCTCGATAATCTTCACTATTCTGAAAGAGGGCTTCTGCTGGCAGAAAATGGATGATTACATGAAAGGGAATAATTTCATTCCAGATATGGTCAGCTGAAAGCAGGTTTCTGCAATTTACGAAATGGTCAGTTGGAAGGTATGGCCTACCAACTAATACATTAGATCTCTTAGACCAGACCTATGTGCACAAAATAACAATCATTATAGGTGGGGAACAAAATTCTGTCATCACAATCATCAATTCTCCCTATTAAAATTGCTAGACTGAAATGAAATTAAAGTCATGAACCAATTAAAGAAAGTGAAAACAGATGGTAATGCCAATGGAAGCAAGGCAATATGATCACTAATATCCAATCCGAAATAGGATCCAAAGATGGCATGAAGGGTATCCAAACGTTAGGCTACACTTATTGCTTTACCTGATATCCTTGTGTGAGAAGTTTTGTCTTCTGCTCAAGCCGCTGGGCCTTCTTAGCTTCATCATCCATTCTCTTCTTCACATTCTCAAATTCATTTTGCAAGGCCATAAGTTTGTCACTGTTGTTGGCAACACTGGCAAGACCATAAGCGTTACGAGAAGGGAAGTACATGAGATCTTCTTGGCATGCATCACGTGCTTTTACAAATTCATCAAGAGATTCATCTTCATGCCCCATTGCTACACGAAGAAATTGAACCTCTTCTTCTATCAATGAATCAGCCTGCAAGAAAATTTTGGTTTTCATACTCTGTAATGCTAAAATAATGTTGGATATGCATAACATCTGAATAGAAGCCTTTATGGAAGATATGTATGTATGCAACTTGAGACATTTTTCTTATGCTTAAACGCAGAAATGAGATCTCAGACTTGGCAACCACTGACTCAATAAAATGATAGCCCCGTAAATGTGCAAACATGCATGCATTTTGTATCTAGCAATTGAGCCACAAAGTCAAGAGATAATATTCCTGAATAGTGAAAGACGAATAATAATAAATCTCTGAGCCAAAATGATATGCGTCCATACAAAGGTTCGCAAGCACTAATATCCTGAATGATGCATTTACCAATATTATCATTTAGGGCTGTTGGGGATTTAAAAACAGGCAACAACTATCTTTCATAACACAAAAAGGCAAATATTGCAAGATATAATGGGATAAAGAAAATATCTTGCAATGTTTAGAAATTTTGCTTGCCCCATGTAAATTACTTGGAAGCAATGGTCTTGGCCAATTTTGGTACTGAAAAGAAAATAGAAAGCCCAAAATTATTTCTTTTTGCTTGTGGGCGTGTATTGGGCGTTCAGGGCTGGAAGGATTTAAATGGCATAGGCTGTAAGGAGGGATTCTCTATCGGATTATGTGGCTTCTTCAATTAGAGATATTGACAAGGAAAGAAATTAAAGTTCACCACAGTTGTTGGCTTGAAATTCATAATGTACATTTTCATCAACTTTACCAACTTGAAAAATATTTTAGGGATATTATAGTTTTGTTATTAGATTCTATGTAATTATGAATTCCATGAATGTCTGAAGACTCTGAACATCTGTAGTGTGGCAAGTCTTATTGAAGATGCCCCTGCCTGAAATTGCAACATTGGCTGATCAATATCATCCAATAAATAATCTAAGGTTAAGTTTCTCACCCTGACAATTTCAATCATGTTATAAATCTTCGAGCAAGCCATCCGATGATTTTTTTTTCTTGCAAAATGATGCACTTCTCCTCAAACATTGTATTATTTCTTAGTTGAGATGACCACTTTAAACCAATAATTGCCACTGACAAATTTTCATATCATATTTTTAACTTCTTTTAAATTAACTTTATCAGTTGTAAAGTACATGAACTCATTCTAGGCATGTAGCACTTGCTGAGGTCAATTGTGCAAGAATTATGGAAACAACAGATAACATTGGTCGTGCATTCCAGCTGCATGTTATGTTGTGTTTCAAATGTCTGCTTATGTGGTCTCTTAACATCACCTAAAGTTGCATGTTATGTTCTGTGTTTGAAATGTCTACTTATCTGGGTCTCTTAACATCACCTAATGTTTAATTTAAATTTTTCATCATTTTCAAATATTTCCCAATATTACTAGCAAAAGTGGCATTTCTATCTTATATTTCCAACAGCAAATATATATCCCTATCAAACAGCATCAAAATATACTAAAAATCTGCAATAACTTCAAACACTAGTTGAAAGTATGAATCTGAAAAGCCTAACATTTTTGAAGTAAATAATAGAGTGCCCATCCTTCACAGAATTCTATGGGCACTCAACCCAAAGGGCACTGTCCTCATATAAATGATTAGCTGAATAAACAATTTGATTGGCATCAAGTGGCATGGAAGGCAGATAATCAGCATGTGCATGAAATAGTAGCATCAAGAATAACTTCATTTAGTCACTCATTTTGCAGGTTTAGGCTTACAGGTTCATGCTTTTGACACAAGCACTAGATGCATGTTGTCTTTTCCAAACATACGTTACAGAGACTTGGACTAACAACTCTGCTGCTCTCACCCCCAACCCACACACACACACACACACACACATCAATGACTTTTTTTTGTCTTTATTCATTTTATGTTAATATCATGTCCTTCCATGTCTTCTCTTTTTCCAATTTTCACTTTTTCACGCTTTTCCTTCCCTTTTCCCAGTATCCAAACACAGGCAAAAGCTAGGTGCAAAAAATTTTGATCTATTTCTGTCTGATATCTTTATATACAAAATGAAGGGTAAGATAATATTCTCATCATCATGGCACTGTCCACTTATCACAACTATATGGAGTCAGCCCACTAATTCCTTATATAATATACTACCTGTATCCAAGGTCATATCCCCACTGACAAGCATTTATATCCCCTCTTAGCACTTAATCCAAATTCTATAATATCTAAAGCTCAGAGCAGGTGCTATGTGTGCTCCCATAACAGAGTACAAGTTGAAATAGAGATGGGTGGATAAAGCTTAACATTAGCAACAAACTCACTTCACGATGCTTGCCTTCAATAGCTCAGGAACTTGAATATCATTCAGGTAAATTATGAGGAACATTTGCAGCTTTCTCTTGTCTTTAAATTTTGTTGACAATAATGAATGACAAATAAAAGAAATCAATATATCTGGGTAAAGATCACTCAGATTCACAGACATCAACTTTGCCACTGAATCCTTAAAAGAAAAGGAAGACTTAGAAAAAATAAACAAAAAAAAGGCCATTGTGAATTATAACAGTTACAAGACTGCTTGCAGATATAAACACCAATATGCAAGGCATGAGTTACCCAACCATAGAGTGGAAGTATTGAAGTATGTAAGAAGATACCTGGTTATCAATATCCAAGTTGTGGAGAACAATCGAAGATTACTTGGAGTCTATAACAGAACAAATAGAAAACAGGAAGTCTGCTTACCTCTTTTAATTCATCTTCCTCGAAATCCTCGATTTCCGGGATAGAAACAGCAGGTTTTCCATTTGGAGTTCGTTTGACCCCTTTCCTTTTCTCCTTGTCTTTCCCCTTATCTGATTTCTCATCAGGTGGATACTTTGCATTGTCATGTTCTAGTACAGAAAGAAGTTCCTTTCTCATCATCTCATCAGCCTGCTCTATTAAAGTAGGAGGTACAAATGAACTTTTATCTTCATCACCCTTCATCAACGATTGTCTGATGAGATCCAATGAAGCAGCAGGAGGCCTAGGGAGCTCCCTCTGAAGGACCTTTGATCTCTTCCGAAGTAGAGCTTGCTGTCTTGCTTCTTCCTCTGCCTTCTCCCTTGCTAACCTATCTGACATGTCTTCTTCAATCTTATCCTCGACTTCTTCATTTGCCTCTGAGATGGGCTGGATAACTATCTGATACTCATTCTTAGGCAGTGGAAGATTGGTTAAACCAGAAAGTAGGTTTCTTCTCAGCTCAGCCTGTCGACGGAGCTCAAGCTTTGCACTATCATGCATGTCTGCATCCTCGTTGATGTTAAGTTCATCACGAAGAGGAGTACCTTTTGGAGTCATACCATAGGAGTATCCATCCCTTGATGGTGTCATCCCAATTCTAGGTGTGAGACCCATAGGTCCAGGGGTGGCCGAAGGAGTTGCCATAGGGTTGGGTGTCTGTATCTCCCTTTTCTTAGGTGTGACGCCTGAGAAATCAGATGGGTGCAGCTCTGGATTCTCTCCACCTAATAAGGGTGTCTGTGACTCTCGCAATCGTGCAAGATTTTCAGCTTCCATCATGATTGCATCAGCCTTTGCACCAGGTGTTCTTTGTGGAGTCCGTAACGGAGTCATACCCTGACGTGGGGTTTGAGCATAATTTGCAAGAAGAGCCCGTGTTGCACCACTACCCTCCGCAAGTTCCTCATTACCTAACACAAGATCACCTGCATAACCCATCTTTGCTATTTCCTCCAATTCATGGTCTGAAATCTGAGGAGCTGGAAGCATAAGTTTTGACCTTTTCCTAACTGCTTCAGGATCATTCAATTTGTTCACTTGCAATATTGCTGATGGGGCATCCTGCCTTTGAGCAATCTTGTTCTTTGCTGTATCTTGTTTTCTTAACTGTGCCTCAATGTCAACCCTCCTTTTTCCTTCAAGTTCTTCAATGGCAGTGGGAAATTTGGGCTGTTCCACAGAACTCTCCTCATCTGCAACATCAAAGAACCCTGGTGGGGGCCTTTTCTCAAAGGGTATCTCAGCATTATAATCTATCCCCTTCCTTTTTCTCTTCCGTTGCCTGGTCTCGATACCAGCTGCCTTTAGTTCTCTCCGCTTTTGCAAAGAAGCAAGTCTCCTTGCCTCTTCAAGTTGCTTTTCCCTGGCTTTCCTCTTTGCCTTCTTGCCCCTGGTGTTTGCTAACCGAGCTCTTGCCTCAGAAAGCATTTCTTTCTCATCTTCATCCATATCAACAGGATCAGGACGTGCAGGCTTAGATTCAGGGTTTGGATCAATCTCTCCTGGGCGGAGCTTCCGGGGGTCATCACTGGGTTCATAGTTATCATCCTTGGCACAGGCTGCATCAAGCAGCTTCTCATAACGCTCCAGACATTGTGATGGTGTGCGACCAACAATTGGAGCAATGGTTCTCCACTGTGTGGGCATAAGTTTAGCAAGATGAAGAAGTTTTTCATCCTCTTCTCGAGTCCACTCAGTCTGATTCAATCAATTCAAAGAAATGATTAGTCCTTGAATCCTATTGAGTAAGTTGTCATGGTCAACTTGAGAATAAAAGCCCAAAAGACCAAACAATTGCAATCACCCAAAAGATCCTGTTTGGAAAGTGTCAAAGGAGGGGAAGGAAACTTTCTCCTCCTCCACTTTATGTGATAAAACATTAACCTACAGGTCACCCCCACTTTTTTCTACATTTAAACCTGCCTTTTCCATAATCAATTATATTTTATCTACAAAGCCTAACTATTTTGTTTTTACCTACTACTTTCCTTTCAAACAATCCAAAGAGGCCCCAATAGAAGGCACATGAAGAGAACATGAATTGTCAATGCCATAGTTGTTTGCAGTAGGTAAAGACAAGAAAAAAAGTGCACAAGAAATCATCAATTTGTAAGCTCTAATTCTCCTCTTTCAGACACAGAATACATGACTGGTGCTCTGATAATTCATAACCATGGTGGACATAGTTTTTGTTGAAATTCAGAGACTGCTCCAACAATTTACATTCTCATTGAGTGGATTTTCTAGAGATAGGCTGTCATTTAGTCGGTCCTAAACATGTGGCAACAAGATGACATCTCCCGTGCATGGGAAAGCCTATCAACATTTACTTTCTATGATTTCAAGATAAAAGCACAAAATAAGTTATAAAGTGGACCTAAATGTATAAGAGTCTAATTAATAGTCTTTGCAATAAATTAAATCTAAATTCTTGCTCAGAAAATCCATTACTAGAAGGCATTTGACATGCTGATATTGTCTGGATTGACTAAGTAATCATTTGGCTGCACTGAAGAGAGTTGCTCAGGCAAGTTCGACCATGAATCTCTAAATCAAGGCAAGGTGTTGAATTATGTTAACAAAATTGCTCAAGTGCTAGCATTGAGTGTTCTGTGAGATTTGTATTGGAATGTCAGCTCACTGGTAGTGGAAGAGAGGTAGGCAAGCAGCCCCAAACCGTGACAATGCAAACCACTCCTATACACAGTTGACAGGGTATCAAGATAAGCCTTTTGCTTGCCAAGAGAGCATTAACAGATCGAGGCAAATCCAATATGTCAAAATGAACCCCTCTACAGTTTTTGTTTTCATTATAAGCTGTATAATCAAATCAAATAAACTTCAATTTTCTTTTGTTCTTATGCATGAAGAAAGAGTTATCAAATCAAATAAACACCCACTTTCTTTTGTTGTTATGCACGAAGAAAGAGAAGCATTTCTGTTCCAAGTTCCACTTGAAAACGGTCAAGCAAGCCAACATCCTAGGAATTGCCACGGGAAACATATACTAACTCAACAACAGCATATCCCCAGAGTTACTTCAGGAAAGACGTGAATCGATTGAAACCTAAGAGGAGAAACCAACCTTCTTGATGGAGGGATCAAGCCACTCATACCAGCGGGCCTTGCACTGCTTGGCGGATTTGCGGACAAGAAGGGAAGATATCCGAGCCCACTGATTCTTCCCATACTTCATAACAGCCGCTTTGAGAATCTCATCCTCCGTGTTCTTCCAAACGCCACCCTTTATCATAATCCTCATCTTGCCGGCTTTTTCTGCAACCCTCCTTCCTCAAAGTGAAGAAACAAACCAGGGTTTCGTACGCTGCGTTTTCCTAGGGTTCTACGGGCCGCGAGTTCGAAATCTCTGCTTCTCTCGTTGCGGAGGACCGTGAGAAAAACCCTTCGAAATCTCTGCGTTCTTCGTTGCAGAAGATCGGAAGAAAAACCCAAGGGAATGTGGAGTGATCGATGTTTAGGGCGACCAAAAATCCCGCTGGGGTTTGGAAGGAGAAGGAAGAGCTCGAGCGAGTATGCTAGCTTTGGATCGCTTGCCTTCTCTCATAGAAGCACGAGAGAGCGGCGGAAATCGCAGCCGTTGATCAGATTGGCCGGAGTGCCTAGATGAGTGTCTTTTGCGTTCCTGTGCTAGAGCTAGGCAATCCCGACTTGTGTCGCACGTGTCAACAACATCCTTCGGCTGCTGCACGTGCAAAAAATGGATGAGCATTGATGTAGGACCTAATTCCCCTGGTTTTAATGGCAATATTATCCCTCAATTTATACATTAAAAAAATGGTGTTTAAGGACCCATAAAGGTTACATTTTTAGAATATAATCCATTCATTACATTATAATTTTACAATTAAAGTTAAAAAAATAATATCC
>JAYJMB010055177.1:87423-116780 GCA_036873735.1 Pouteria campechiana
AGCATACAACACCAGATCAGGCGAAAACGGTCGTAGGCAACCCTGCCGCATATTTGCAACGCCTAGGTCGTACGAACTGTCAACCCATGGAGAGAAGGACGATTGCGACTGTAGGGAGCGTGACTAATTGACTATTAACTTTCTAGGTAACCACCTTCTAAGTAGTAGGTGGTCTAATTTAAATATTTATTAAGGGTATGTTGAGGAGGGAATATGTGAGAAGGTGTATTAAAAATTATTTTTAAAAAAATATACAATGATGTCAACAATAGGAGATGGCATTGGCAAAAATAGGTTTTTAATAGAAAAGCAGATAAAAATAATAAAAATATAGATAATAATTAGTAAAAAAATGGATAAAACTAGTTAGGTTTCATATTAGTCTAAAACATATTTACTTCAGGTACTCCATGCTTTTGAATGCGCCAAACGGTCTCTCTGTACATGCATACTTGGGGGAGGGTATGTTAGAAAAGTTTATTTAAAAATACACGTGGATATAAAAAAATATTATAAGCAAAATTAAGAAAATAATAATTAAAAAAGTAAATAATAATAAAAAGTAGAGTTATTAAAACGGCTATAGCATCACGTAATATATAATAAAGTCGTCCAAACACAGCCTAATTTAATTTAATTTATATACCACGTATTCAAAAATAAAAAGTTCTGCTGGGCATATTTGAATAAATGTAAAAAAATATGTAAATGTAATGACATTTGATTAGAACCTAAGATTTTTTTTGTTACTTATATTTTCATTAATTCTGTAACTGACTTGGCTTATTTACAGAGCTATCATTAATATTTTTTGACCTTTATATATTTCACCATCCGAATGAGCATTATCCAATGTCTCTTCAAAACGTTGATGTTGAAAAGCAGGAATCTAGACGTTCAGATTTACGATTAAAGCTTGTGGGGCCCAATTCCTCCTCCTAACTTTAGGCCGCTTCTCCCATCGGGAACATATCATGACCGAATAAAATTCAATCAATGCATGGTGGGTGGGTTGGGTGGCCCACCAAATAAGAAAAAAAGTGGACGGACCCATACAGCAGTTGTATGTGAAACAAAGATGCTCTGACGGAACGGCATGAAGCCAGAAAGAAGAAAGCAACGTCTATCCAGAGACTCCCAGATACCTGCGCGGCCCGGCCCGGCAATTCTTCCAGTCGACTCGGCAGAGTGCTTTGTCGCAGGGAACTCGATCTTCTCTCTTCTCTGCCATGAATGCTCTGATTTCACAGACTTTCTAGTTAAAAGCTGTGAATTGACTCCTCCCTTAAATCTCTCTCTCTCTCTCTCTCTCTCTCTCTCCCCCCCCCCCCTCCTGGTCATAATCACAAATTCTCTTTCTCAAACTCCAATACCAAATTCCGATTCTATCCTTCTCTACAACCCCCGCCTAAATGCTACGCATTTCCTCAAACCTAAATTTCTTTTCCCAATTCGTCTCTCCCATCCGCCTTTTGTCCTCCTCCAATTGTGGGATCTGTTGATTCGATCTCACCATGCTCGCTCTCATTTTCGGCTTCCTCCTCGGGGCCGCTGCTGTCGTGGTTGCTGAGGCATTGCTCCTCCTTCACCTCCTAGATCGGCTGAACCGGAAGAGTAAGCAGCAAGAAGCTTTTGCAGCTCAAGCGGGCCGCGAGCTCGGCGTTGACGAGTCGGTTTCTTTCTGTTTCAATAAGCAGGTCAGTTAGGGGAATGGATAAGGGGTGTGATTTCGCCCGTGTGGTTTTCGGTTTCGAGAAAATTTTGGGATTTTTTATTCCCTTGGAGTGTTTTAGTTGAATTGGCTGTGTTGGGTTTTTCCATTTTTTTTCATGCTATTGCGAGAGTTATAGAATTCCAAATTTCTGGCATGATACTTTCTGGGAGTACTTTATAACATGGATAATATTGCATAGAATATTCGGTATCGGCTGTCTTCCTGAAGGGGAATTATGGAATTGATTTGAGATTAGGTAAGAAGGAATAAACACGAAATACTGTGTCCCAAACTCTGAAATTCCATCTACTTTACTGTTTATGGCTGTTCAGCAGTTCATGGCAACACAGCCTTGGCAATAGAGGACATTGGATTGTTGGATTTGTCCCCATGTTGGAGGGATCTAATCATTGTTAAAATGAGATTCAAAATTGATGGATGGTGATTCCAGAAGTCATTCAAAGTCATAATCCCCTCAAACTCGAGGACTGGGCAATATTTTGAGGGCCGTTAAAGTTTATTGGAAAATCTCCTGGCGAGTTCAATGCTATGGTTTTGTTCATTCGCTGAATAGGTTCTTGCTTGTAAATATAAATATTTTCATTTCTATCCCTCCTTTGTTCAAATTGTCTTCCAGTTCTCAATGAAAGAAAGGGTGGCATTTGGTGTCTGGCGTGATGTTGGGGTTGTGTTTTTGTTTCGTGTAATATAATTCCTGTTATCTTCTTTACCATTTAGATGATCTTTTATGATCAGGTTTGGGTCAATCTTATCCTTTTTAATCTAGTTCTCCACTTCTCCTGCTCATGGTTGTTTTCTGTCAGGATTTTTCCAAATGACTGTTCCTTTCAGCTACTTGCCCAAAGATATTTGTTTGATTAGTCTCATGTGCATGTGTTATTAATGCTTTATCTAAACAGTTCCTTTCACTAGAAAGCTCAGATATGCATGACATGAAGTGGGGTAATTCCTGGAGTATTCATTGGTGCTCTTCATTATCCACTTTGTATTAAAATGACAACTATTTACGCTTCTTTGTTTCGCTTGCACAATTCCATGTTTTCTCTCTATTGAAATTTTAGTAGTTATCTTCAGGGAACAATATGGGTATTAGAATCAGTCCCAAAGGTCTCACCAAAAGAGTCATCCATAAAGGCAACCAAGGAACAGAAGGGCAAGAGAGAAATTGTGGAGGTTTTACCTGTCAAGAAGTATGCCAGGATCAAGGATCATGCGCTTATCTTGACGGACAATGGTGGTTCTCAGATGATAATCAACCTCGTTGGTTGTGTGATAGTTGCTGTTTCAGCCTCTGACCTGTCCTCAAGAAAGTGGTAATATATGAGTTGGCTACAATTGAAAAAAATCTTTAATGTACATGTTAGACAAAGTGTTGAATGCTTTATAATATCTGGATGTAGCTGTGTGCAACTAAATGTATGGGCTTTATTGTTTTTTACACACAGTGTCCTCGTTCAGAATTGGGAAATGTTCATCAAGGATTTTCTCCCAAGACTTCTGTTTTGGAATACTAACTTGGTTTGCTGTTTTGTATTCTAGGGCCAAAAGATACCCCATTAAAATTGAAAGCAAAGAATCCATAATTTATAATGGAAGCCATACTTGTTACATATATCCTGAGACCTCATGGGAGAAGGAATCATGGTGCAAAGCCCTTCGTCTTGCTTCCTGTGTGGACAAAGAGAGAATAAACTCATATGTCAAATTGAATGCTGAGTTCTACAACTATTTGGTATCCCTAAATGCGGAATATCCTTCATTCATGAAGCCCACTGCAGGACTTGGTGAGCCATCGAAAAGAGATATTGCTCTTGATGGCTCCTCATCAAAGGTTCAGCTTTTTCTGAAAAAGTTTGCCAAGAAGGCTACTAAGGGCGGAGTTGAATGTAAAACAGGTAGAGTGTTATCTCTGGGTCGTGATGAGAGAAAGACATCTGAGAGATTGCGTTCCCACCAAGATACGCTGGCCTCTGCTTCTTTGAAATCTACTTCATCAGAGAAAACAGCAAACAATGTTTTGGAAGAAGACGCGGCACCTACAGTGCCACCGTCAAATCATTTAGAAAGTGTTGGCCAGCTCTCTGCTCTTTCTGCAGGAGATCTGGATGAAAAGTTTGGTAATGATGAAGGGATCTCTTGTTGGAATTTGTTGTTTTCACGGCTGTTTTTTGATGCCAAGAGAAGCCCAGATATTAACAAGTTCTTACATTCACGTGTTCAGGTTGTCACTATGACTGTGAATTTGCTATGCATTTTCAAACGTTTATGCAGATGTAAACCTTTATCTTTTGTTTTTCTTTGTTGATATGCCAGAGGATGCTGTCACATCTGAGGACTCCTAGTTATATTGGTGGAATCACCTGCACCAACCTGGATATTGGAAAATTTCCGCCTCATATTCATAACATGAGGCTTCTTCCAATAGATGTGAATGAGGTTTGGGCTATGGAGGCTGACATTGAGTATTCTGGCAGTGCAATCTTGTATGTTGAAACAAGGCTTGAAGTGCGCGAACCTGACTTTCAAAAGGGCATAACTAATATGAGGATAGAGGAAGGTGCTAGCGGAGACACCAGCACTGATCTTCTTGAGAGCATAGAACAATATGGAAATCAAATGCACTCTAAAGATACAATAGATGGAACTGAGAAAACAGGCGAAGGAGATAAGTTAGGTGTGAATTCAAGTCATATGCTTGATAGTCTTCATGCCAAAAAATTTCAGTAGATAATAGTTAAAGTTTCATGGGCATGATTGCAAATAGCCAATATTTGATTTTTGAATCAATATGCCCATCATGGATTTGGATATGACTCGATTTATTATGTGTTTACAAATGTTAATTCACTATTACATTCTGATTATATCTTTTCTTAAACTGATATAAAGGTTTTCTAGATTAGCAACTATTACAGCATTGATATTTCAGATTGCAATCTTCCTTGCAGAGTAAATCACTGTCACTGCCATTATCACAGATTTCATGTTAAACTTTTCCTGTAATTCATATATTTTAAAGAAGAAGAAAGGAAGGAAGGAAGAAGAAATAGAAGAAATGGAAGAAATGATAGAGAAAACCTGTAAATAATAGAACTGATAAAAGAAACCTTAAATAATCCTATTCTGTGCACCATAGATTAGAATTTAGTTAAACGAGTGCCTTTTTTTTTTTTTTTTGCTGCGGCTTCTATTTCAGGCCCTTATTATATCTGCAGTCTCTGGACCTTTAGGCCTTGTTTTGGGATGGGGAATTTCCACCTCTTTTTTCTACCCTGTTTAATACGATTTAACATCTTAACCACCTAACAATGCTACTTTTTCTCATTATTATCTATATTTCCCATCATTGTTTCCAATCTTTTTATACAAAAGCTTACGTATTTTATTTTTATTCACTTTATTTCTAATCAATGCCATGCTGCCCCGCCCTGCCCCCATTCCCAAATGGACACTAGGTCCTAAAATAACTTATATAGTGTCATGAAGTCTGTATCAACTTGTACTTAGTATATGCTCCTGGAATCGCTACTGCTGGGCAAAAGGAACATTTTGCTGTTAATTAGTAATGTACAGTCAAGTTGGCTACAAAATATTAAGTAAATATTATTCTTATTATTTTTTCATACAGATGGATGGAAAAACTTAAAGGGCACTGGTTGGACAGCAACATATGTATCAAGGTGGAAGTCTATGTTAAATTCTCTTGCTGATCAAGTTTCACAGGTCAGTAACTGTTTGAGCTATTTCAAATGTAGAATCTCTTGTTTCAAGTGCAAAACGAGGGTCTTGGTGGGTTAGATACTGCAGCCTGTTGTAACTGTTTTGCTATATGCCTGTTAGATGTTTAATATTCTATTAGTTGGCGTTTTAGGTATTTTGTAAGTAAAGCTTAGTTCACATAATTTTGTCTTCAATAAAAAAAGCTTGTATGATTTCTCCGAATATATGTGTTTTTCCTGGGCAAATTTACCATGCTAAGGATGATGATTTGGAATTTTACATTTTGTAAAGTTTTAATTTATTGATGATTAGACCAATTTAAAATATTATCCATTTGTTCTATCGGATAGATTAGATTGCTACAGATAAGAATTGACCTGTTGTTAAAAAGATAATAACGGATGATTTGTTGTTCTATTGCAAGGATCTCCTGCCCATTAATGTGTAACTCATATATCTGAATAAAATACTCACATTCAAAGAAGACTCTCCCCAGTAACAAAGAATAGAAAAGATGACCATGCTGGTAGCAGTTAAAAAGTTACTATGACTCGAAAGGTAATCATCTGCAGAATAAATGCTCATCTCTATCAATGAACTTCAGCTCACATATCAGGTAATAAAGGATATCATTGAAATAAATAAATAAATGATGCTCTCTCTTCATAATTTATCAAACGTGACTCAAAACTGATATTTTGTTGAAAGTAAAAGCTGAACCTAAGGGGCTCTTATGCTCTATGCATCTTTATTTTAGGAGGATGTGCACATACCTTACCATCCTTGCATTCATCTTAGGAAGTTCTTCTCTCGTGTTGGTTCAGTTAAGCTTTTGAGTGATTCAAAAAGTAGAAGTGTTATCAATCCAAGCAAAGAAAAATGTGATGATATTCTAATCACATTTTTTTATCTGAACAGGTGCCTCTTTCCTTGGCCATAAGGGTTACGTCGCTTAGAGGAACAATAAGATTACATATAAAGCCACCCCCTTCTGATCAGCTATGGTTTGGTTTCACATCCATGCCTGACATAGGCTGGGACCTAGATTCTTCTGTGGGGGAGCATAAAATTACCAATGTACATGTTGCTATGCTCATCAGCAGTCGTTTCAAGGTCAGCTAGTGTGATTTTACCCAATAGCATTTGATTTAGTTACTATTATAGTAGTTTACTGATATCTGAAAGTCATGTGTTGGAAGAGTATTCTGTAAAGGTTGGGCCTTGGTGCTGATTTCAAACTAATTTCCTTATGGGCCCAACTCTGGATCAGGAGGATACTTTGAAATTTCTGAATTTGGAAGACCATCCCACAACTTGCATGATTTAACAGTTCTGGAAGCAGCCTAAAAAGGGGCAGTTATGCTGTTATGGAAACCAATGGAGCAATAGTTCTGTTATCTCAAAAGAATAAATGTTGGGTGTTTAGCATGTTCTTTCAATTTGGAAACTTTTTGGGCATTTCCAATAGATCATCTCTTGGATGAACAGCCTGTATAGTGGGAACCGTTTACTTTTTTAACGTATGCAACTGTCTGCTTCTTCATTTACTTCATAACTGAATCATATCTCATACCTGTTAGAATTGGTAGCTGGGATGAGGGCCATGAGGCTTAGATGAGATGAGAGGCTTGGGTGGTGGACAATTGATATATTACCTGTTCACAGGTTGGAGGCCTGATCTAGGCTGGCCATGCTAGCCTGCTTCACACAGGATAATGCCAATGATCCAGCCTGCTTCACATAGGATAGTGCCAATGATCCAGCCTGCTTCACATAGGATAGTGCCAATGATCATGCATGATACGCATTTGCATGTCATTTCCAGACAAGACTTGTATGTTTTGTCATACACCGTGCAACTGCTGCATTATGAATGGCCTGTCCAGTTCTTGCGGTGAAGTGGTTGGGTGGCCTTGGGTGGTGACTATGCCTATTCATGTATATTTTGAGCCATCAAGGTCCTGCCTGCGCTCGAGCCTATTGTTCACCACAATGACGGATAGGATGGTGCGATGCGGGTCAATAATTTCTGTCATAAGGGTGACAATATTTCTCTTTTACTTGTGCTGCAGGCAGCAATTCGTGAAAGTGTAGTGCTTCCAAACTGTGAAAGTGTATGCATTCCATGGATGATTGCAGAAAAAGAGGACTGGATCCCACGGAAGGAGGCCCCATTCATTTGGATGCATCAAGAAACTAGTGAATCAACAATATGTGATCCACCTGGCAGTCAGGCGGTTGAAGCTAAAATCAAACCCAACACCAAGGGAAGTGGTGAACATGAGAAATCAAAGACTGTCGCAAACACCCAGCCAGTGCCGATTGAACCTATTTCACAGCCGACCTCTTCCTCAGAAACTGTTACTAGCCTGTTGGCTTCTAGTGAGCAGCCTATCAATGGAAAATCTATGGAAGAATTAAGAACACCACTGTTACAAAGTGCCGATATACAAGAAAGTGGTGTGAGCAGGTCAGAGAGTCTGCAGTCCACATCAGGAGCAATTGTTGCAAGGGGAGAAGAACAGAGTTTCATCAGTGATGATCAAAAGTCAAAGAGAGCAGGAAGGAGAGCAAGGATGATGGATTTAAGGAAGAAGATGGGGGAGAAACTTGAAGAGAAGAGGCGCCACATCGAGGAGAAGGGAAGGAACATAGTCGAGAAAATGCGAGGACATGAAATCTAACAGTGGCTTGTGATCCCTTGATTAGAAATCTCTACTGTTGGTACCTCAGTTGAACTCATCTTGATGGGAATGCCTCTATACTTTTCTTATTTTCGTTTTTTTAACCTCACAAGGATGCTTTGCATTGTTGATAGAACTCAATCCAGCGTTATTATGCAAGGCACCATATTGTACAAGCCATATATAGGTTTTAAAATATATAGTGATGCTTCAAAGCGTTGATTAGATTTTTTTTTCTTCTTTTATACAATATATCTTTATCTGTACATTCAGTAATTCAGCAGTTGGTTTCAATTCAAGGCACAGGCGTTTGAGCTGTCATTGATAGGCACCAGCATTTGGATACTTTTAAAATATATAGTGATGCTTCAAAGCGTTGATTAGATTTTTTTTCTTCTTTTATACAATGTATCTCTATCTGTACGTTCAGTAATTCAGCAGTTGGTTTCAATTCAAGGCACAGGCGTTTGAGCTGTCATTGATAGGCACCAACATTTGGATACTATCTGGCAAATGTGGAAGTAGTATATTGATGCTCTGTGCTTGGGTTTTTGATTTGGGCTGATTATTTTGGGGTTTTTCTTGCATTTATTTTGATAATTGGTCTTGTTCTCTATTGTGCATTTACTTTGGAATCCAGCACGGCTCTCCAAATGTATGTGCCTTCGGAGCCTTCTATAATGTCCCCAATGAGCCTTTCTTGGATCGTGGTAAGTCTCCATCAAACCTTCCCATGGTTAACACGCTTTGCCTTTTGGGTGGTTTATTAGTGCCTGTAGTGTCCTCGACAATGATGTAAATCAATTTCTTTGTATTAGTTGAATTTAGTCTGTTAATGTCTATCTCAATCATGCGTGGATGCCATTGATAAATTGGATTACTAATGAAAAACTTGGCCATTTGTGCTATACATTTCCCCTCTAGCACAAAGATGTGCTAGAAAATATTCCCTGGGCTTTGTTTTTGCATTAGCCGGTACGCATTAACATCACAAGAAGAAAAATTCCAGGCTGCTGGTATTTATGCATGAACTCTCCGGCATCGTATGGCTGCAGCTCGCACAGCATGTGGGCAACATGCAAAGTTACCAAATAGGATGGCTTTTGCTTTAGGATGCACTAAAAGAACAATTTTCCATGGTAGATTTTGTTGTAGGGATCAAGTCGATCATTCATCCCTAGGAGAGATGAAGTGAGACCTAGACTTTGCATGCCTGTAGAGGAAGAGAGATGTAGACTTTGTAAACCTGTAGAAGAAGAGACTTTTTGGGTGGGTGTGTGGGGTTTCCCCATGATTCTATACAAGCAGCTTGTTTCATGCACCGTGAAAAAGACATTCATGATTAAAAAACAAACAAACACATGTTTATAGCACTTATCATCTGTTTCAAATGATTTATGCATTGTAATCGCCAACAAAGATACTCCAACAAGAAGATTATCCACTGTCCGCTGTGCCATTTACACTTTTTTGGGGGAATGTCCAACTTCCCATCAAGGTAAATACATTAGCAATGTCTTACATAGCACTGGAAGGGTAGAAATTCATTAGCAGAGTAACAGATGAACCATGATAAAAGCATGCATAGAAGGTCACGAATTTTAAATGTCCCAATTATGAAGATAAGCATGGCTTAAAGATCCTCTCCTGCATACAAGGATTGCTTAAAATTTCAAATTATAGAACTCAGAATAAAATAAAACACTGGTTTTGCAAGCATTTGGGTATTACTGCTCATAATCTTTTTAGCCCTTTACATGACAACAAATTTCATCATCTTTCTTCAGGAAAGTTGTAGAGAAAAATGAGATTTATCGGCCACAGAAGAGGTTGTATTAGCTTCAATTTTGGCAGAGACACGCAACATGATCATTACACAATACAAGACTTTTATGAGATCCTTGGAACATCATACTTTTGAAAAGTATATGGAGCCATGTTACACCTGTTGATTCACTGCCATAGCCCGGAATTTTGAACTGCTGCACAGACTCTGTGCGTCCAAACGTTAGTAGAGTGATCTGGAAATCAAGTAAACTCAACTTGCAGCTAGAAATGCCCTCTGAAGATCCTCTCAAAGCTAACCCATGATCTTTTGACCTTCTTGGCTCTTGAGATCTGTTCCAGATCAGTGCAAAGGTTGCCTTGTAGGACCTTAGATCTTGAAGTACTTGTATCCATACTCTGGATTTGTCATCCCTTCTTCCCAGTCACCCATTCGGCGACCACCAAAAACAACCTGTTGAATACCTAAGTATCTGCAATAGGGGAAATAGCCAAAAGTTACCTGGCCATGAGGCAGTTTTTCTAAGAAACACTATTAGAGGATAGTTCATCTGGATCACTGTGTCAGTGCCACATGTTAGAGGATGAGCAACCACTATTTTTAATGATGCAAATTTAACACTATAAAATCACTGCTCTGACTCCATTGGCAAACCTTCCATATACCTATATAAGGTTCACAGGACCCCTTCTAAGTCCAGCCTGCTCAATCCTAAAACCAGCAGGATTCCAACAAAAAAAAATAAAAAAAATCATTTACCCCTTGTTCTTTCTTTTTCTGAGAGAAAGGTCATGAAATCAACTTTCTTCAATATGCTTAAATAATGAGCTCGCTGGAAAGGAAGATTCAGCAAAATAAGAATTTGAGACTTGACCGATTTCTGTGTTGATTGAAACTCACGCTCTTTCAAGATTTTGAGTTCTAAAGTTGGGATTTCTTTTTAAGGGAAGAAAATAACTGTAAAGTGGTTATTTGGTCCTTGCATAATATATATTCTCCTGACTTTATAAAGAAGATGGGGAATCAGCATGGTGGGAAAGAACCTTACAGCTAACAGTGTTCATAAATAGCATCTATCCTTCTTGATGTTTCAATGCATTTTTATTTATCTATATATTATTTTCCTATATGTAGGGCTTTTATGAACAAGAGTACTGTCATCTATGTATTTGCAGGGAACTCCAATTAAGATACAATCTTTCTATGGTTTCTAATTCAACATTATCTACTTTGCCTATGTGTGATGGTCTCTACGGCTCACATGTTCATATGTGTTTGGATAGGATGGAAAAGGGAGTGAAAAAGCTGCAGAGAAAAAGAGTCTGAATTAGTAGTGGAAACTAAAAAAGAGAAGGAATGATGTGATGTGATATGGTAGGGGGTAATGTTTAAAAATTGAGTGAATAAAACTAAAATAAATAGGCTTTTTAGATGAAAAGATGGAAGACAATGATTGAAAATACATGTAACAATGAGGAAAAAGTACGATTGTTAGATAGTTAAGATGGCACATTAAATTTAATCCCTTTTACAAGTAAAACAAACATGCCCTAAGCTGCAAATGGACACAGCACATTGAAAATCTAACTTGGAATAGGCTTACTCTGAGCTCAACACAGTCAAACAGTTTAGCAGCACATCCACAGAAAAGAAATCAGCAGTTCCGAGATCTACCCTGTAAAACAAACCTGAATAAATTCATAGTATTTTAACTTGAATGTTTCTGCAAGAAAATTGTTCAAGAACAGCACCATGGCATTGGGAAGTCAGAGATACATACCAAACTCGGCCCCAGTTATCCTGGAACTCAATGTCACTAATGTCATGAAATGATGAAGGCATTGCTTTAGCACCTTTATCCGCATCATAGAGAGGATTATGCTCCATCGATGAATTTGCCAACTGCAATGTAAAGCAAGGATATAGAAAGAAAAGTTTATCAAATGCTCATGGTTCACAAAAGCAAATGTAAAACAAACCTTTAGCAAGCTAACAATAAAGAGAATGTTCTACCCAAAATGCAAGCTAACTTGAATGAACAAAAAATCATAAACAAAGTAGGATACTTAACTTTTATCAATATAAACAATAATATTAATAATGCGAAGAGTATGCCTAAACACAAACTTGTGTCAATCTAAACAACGCGCAAATATGCCTGAACAAAAAACTAACTAGCATCAATGTAAGAAAGAAAACAATGACCCTGCCCCAACAGATGAACTGCTTGCATCAACATAAACAAAAAGAAGACTATCCAAATATAAATCTGTTAATAAAAACATAAAGAGACAACTCAGAGAGCTAGAGACTTTGTAGCCAATATAAAATATAAAGAGAAGACTGTCTGAATGCAAAACCAACTTACCATTTGAATTCATTTTTAAGTTATGGCACGAAAAAGCATTGTTGACCCACATAAAAAAGAAACATGAAGCTAACCCCATCTACAGAAAGCCAGACAATAACAAATATCCACCAGTGCAGGGGACTTCAGCAAACTGAAAACTGCTGGTTGCAAGGGGCATCAAAAAGTGATAAACATGAAGAATAAGGAGAAGACTGCCCAAATCAAAACCTAATTTAAATTGACATACACTCTATGATATGAGTAGATAGTACCATAATGAAAGTACTAAATGAAGCTAACAGCTACATGATGTTGCAAAACCTAATTTAACTTGACATAGACTCTACAATTTAAGTACACAATACCACATTGAAAGTACTAAATGAACCTAACAGACTCAGAATGTTGCTACGGTATTTGGTTCTGCCATCAATTTGATAAAGTAACAACAACACTTTGAAATGCCAGAAGGTATGAATGGCATGTATGCTTTGACAAGGGATAAAATGCAAGTATAGTATGTACAAGACACTTTTCTCCATTTTTCTTAATTGATTCTGTGTCCCCGTGCTAGTCAATGCAAACAGCCCTTGACTTGGAAGTTGTGAGTTGTGACAGCACTATTGCAGGTACAAACCTAACATGCTACTTTGGAAAACAGAACGTTAGCATTTAAAAAACATGCATTGTGACCCATAAGCGAACCTGAAGATTGGAAGAGTTAAAAGCTCCTAAACGCCCCATGACATACCAAGCCTGGATAACCTGCATACGTTAATCTTATTAAGCAATGGTCCTTGGAAAATTCATGATAAATTCCCAATTGGGGCATAAACTAAAGGGAGGAGCAATCCACTTACACTGCCAATAAGATCCACGTCTCTATCTGATGGAGCACCATAAAGTTCAAACCATATGTATGAATCAACAGGATTAAAGCTGCACCAGACATGGAAATACAAGTTTCAGCTCAACATAGTCCAATCTAGATATCTGGTTCCTATTATTTTGAGATCTGCAGAGCAAAAGAAACAAAAAAAAAGCTATCCAGAAATCCAGTCCTCATTATGCTTGAATGCTTTCGCTAGAAAATATTTCGACAAATAGATTGAAATGCCAGCAATGAACAACCAAAGTGTCTGCAATTAAACAGTTCTGCTATGCTCTTTTATTGCAATTCCACTGTGTTCCTTGCTTTGAAGTGTGTTGAATTTTGAAGCAGAGACATTTTGTTTACTCTGCTATAACCTACCAGGAAAAGGTAAAATTTATTTAAAAGGCAATCTTTACTATCATGAACCCTCATCATTCTTGGGTGAATTTCACTTTGGCCGCAACAAATCAAATTAGTGTTCTAGTCTCACTAAATGTTAACATCCAACTACCAAGACTAACCAGTTACGGTGGAATGCAGCTTTTACTTACTCTCGGAAGCTGACTTTGAAAGCCAGGACAGAACCGGTCTTCTTCTTGCTGAAATCTCTGCCTTTCTTCCGAACCCTTTCTTCCACCTGCCGTTACAACGTGCATCTGAATCACCGCCAACTACCACCGGAAGCCATTAGAAGAAACGGACACAACGACAGCATACCCTTTTTCTCATCAGCTCTGGGTTTCCGATGCTGTCGCCGAGGACCGCACGTAGCTCCTCGTCGTTTTTGCAAGCATCTTCCAGCACCCTGAAAAAGAAAGAGGAGAATCGAAACGGCTGTGGCGATCAGAGCCGCTCATCCAGTGGGCCAAGGCAGGATTAGAAATTTCTACTTACTTGGCCCAGGTGGGGTAGTTGTACAAGCGGTCGTACTCTCTCTTCCGCTTCTCTTCCCTGATTCTCAGCAGCCTCCGCCCTCTGGCTGTCGTACCGGAGCCTTTAGCTGCTGTGTCCGTGCAAGAGCCGCCAGACTCCGAGACGGCATGGCAAGCTGATACCGATACGGTCCGGAAATGAGAAGCATTGTTGCTGGTTCTTAAGCTGCTGAACGAGAGCTTTCTAGTAGAAAGGAAAGGATTTGATGAGGAGTGTATGCAGCTCATCCTTCGGATCTTCAGCTGAACGGATGCAATTGAGGAGCCCGTTTTGCTGCGTCTGCGCGACTATTATCTTCTTGTATATAGATTTTTACAATCCACGTCCCTTTCCATTCTTCACGGCTCCCCAAGTTCAACAGAGGAATGTTGGAGTAGACTTCTGGGCATCGTCCGTTTTTACGAAATTAAAATACATGGCTCGGCCGAGAGATAAGATTGGTACCAAACGCCCGATGCGCTAATCAAGTTTGGTTTCAGAGGTATTAACTTTTAGCCAAAACAATATCCAAAAGCAAGATGCACGGGGTCAATCCACTCACCCAAATTCATGATTCAAACCAAACCTATTTAATTTTATCTTATTACTGCTATCTATATAGGGTGGAATGGACACATGAATCGGGCTAGGGGATGTAACCGGATTGGATTGGAACAAGTTAACATTAACACTAATCCTAACCCTAACCATTTACTAAAACTTCAACTTTAATCTTAATCCAACCCATTTTAAAAAACCTCAACCCTAATTTAACCCTACTTTTAAAGTTTGGGTTGGGTTACGGGTTGAAAACAGGTTGACATTTTGAGCTAAAAACTAGTTAAAAATAATATAAATTTAAAAAATGGTATAAAAAAATATATAAAATTTTATTAATTAAGACAAATAAGTTTAAAAAGTGATCATAAGACTTTATTAAAATTTAAAAACTTTCTCTTTTAACAAATTTAAATGATTATTTGTTATTAATAATAATCAATACAAAAGCCTTTCTAAATACATTTTGGTTAAATTTCTAATTACTTAAGAATTGTAACTTATTATCAAAGTAGGCAAAGGGAGGATTAGGTTAGCTCTAAGCCTAATCGAACCCAACAACTAAACCAGGTTGGATTCAACCCAAATTTCCAACCCAACTTTGCTAATGGACCAATGCCAATCCAGTTGTAAACGGGCTGGGTTAACCAGGCTACAGGTTGAATCCAACCAATTTACACCCCCTTAATCGGGTTAGCCTCGTGAGAATGCTTTCACTGGCTCTAGTACAAGATGCATGCTGGTCTGACGTCCAGAGTCCATATTGGGCTGCGGAACGCTTTGGGATGTAGCCCAACCAAGGCCCCAGTTACTGTCACATCCCTCACTTCATACACCCAAGCCCAAACTTCTGACAATAGTCCAATCTTGAGATATTAACCTGATTCTACAACGCGTGACTAGCAATCAGATAGAAATCAGTTTGGATAAAATCTGCCATCAATGACGCATCCCACTTAACTTGAGGCTTGAGAATCAGTTTCCAATTTCCATGGATGAAATCTGCCCCTCGCGAACAAATCCTTGATTGAGGCACTTGCAGCTACAGGGCTCATCGCCCTGTGCAACTCTCTTCTAAAATATCCAACGCAAAATTACTTGCAAGAACAAATCCCCAGTAATTCCATAAGTCCATGGCCTGATTACTTGTCAACCGAGGGAAGGAGGGTAGTTTTCACCAACTCTCTGAATAATTTAGTACATTGCGCTTAGTACAATACGGGCATAACTTTTCGTCCTGTCTCTTGCTATCCAGATTTTTGGCAGCTGTGTAAACTCATCTAAATTTATACATGAATTGCCCAAATACATTTTAGTGTCCTTGCATTCATTTTCCTTCTCATTTCTTTCTTTCTATGATACACAAACCAAAATGCCTCGGCATATCATATCGCGAACTGATGCCATTAACGCAATATATTCCCAACATAGGGGCATTAGCTTCAAATGCGAGGCATGGTCCTTCACGTAGCAAGAAGCATCTGCCTGCACCTCATGCTTTATCTACTATGCTACGGTAATTGACCATGTAAATAGCAATTATGGTCACTAGAGCACCACCCAGCTGCAGTGGGGAGAACGCATCTCCCAGATATAGAAACCTGAAACAAACGATTGAAAAATGTTCATCAGAGAGCCACTGTAAGAGTGTTGAAGTTTTGTCATAAAACTTTTTTTTAACTGGATAGCAACGATAAAGCTAAAAGCTTATATCATAAGGAATATGAAGACCTGCATATGTGGAGATGGATTTTGAAGTATGGTACTTGACACAAAGTAGTTTTCATGGTTAAGTGACATACTGAGTTCAAGTATGGCAGGGAAAGGATGGGGAATTTCCTCAAGACTTCCGGATTTAAATAATCTAAAACCTGACATTGGCTCCAGTATACTCGGCTGTCTATAGGATATAACTTGTAACCTTCCAGCATTTGTTTACAAACATAGCTAAGCTGTCATAACTAATAAGTTCTCAATATCCCAGCCAAACTGATTAACATGGCTGAGTTGGAGTTGACATCTCAGTTTATTAAACCTGGCACATGAACTACACCAGTCCACCGAGCAAATGGTTTACAACATTTCTGAGAAATGAGATTGAAGGACGTTACCCAAAGAAAGAGGCAAACATCGGTGTTAGAAATGTGAGGGAACTGAGCTTGGTCAAGCTACCTGCACAGCAACAAAAGTGACTCCGTCATTGGTATGAGCTTTCTGCCCTCCATATGAAATATAAGCTATGTGACTATGTCTGTTAACTTCAAGCAGTGACAGTTAAAACACTCACTGGTTAAATAATTCAAAGATTGGAAAATTTTGAAAAAAAAATGAACAAGAGAGGAGCAATCATTAGTAACCACCCAAAGCTTATAAAGCATGGGTATACTACTAGCAAGCTAACTTGTCCAAACATAGGAGAGAAACTCATAATAAAACATTATGCCCTAACTGAAGGGCCCATAATTACACAATGTCTAGGGTGCCTCCTTCAAATCCATGATGTGGAAATTAAGTTACCAACAAGCGTGAAAGCATAGTAGCGGAGGAAGTGAATATGACCTCTGGTTGCATTGTAGAAATATACACCATAACTGATAGCGCTTCCAAATATAGAGGTATAAAGAAGGGCCAGAAGATCGCTGGCTGTGAGCTCTTTCAAACCCCCACTGATGGCAGGATCATGATTAAGTATTGAGAATGCCAAAAGAGGGATCCCACCAATAACCATGTGCTGTGAAAAAAATAGAAGCAAGTTAGGTTCTCCAGACAAAACAGCAAAAGGGTTCTAATCCATCATTCAAAGACATAATGAAATATTATAAAAGATAATCTTGGATATTCTTATATATGGAGTGCATCTCTAAAATCACTGGATAGTATGATGTTGAAACAAAAATGCAAGTAACGCAAGCAGCATGAAAAGATCTGGTGAGAAAAGAAAGCCCACAAAAACTTGCTGTCTCAAGCGCAGCAGGATAATAAGATAATAGCACATTCTTCTTACAGAACTGTGATAGTGATAACGATGTGGGTATCATCAACCAAATCCTTAAGAGAGAAGAAATATGACCCAAGCATGTGGTACAATCCAAAAGATGATGCTGATCTGATTCCAACAGAATCTTGGTTTCCTATGGTTGACTACAACATAGAATTCCACTGGTTCAGTGAATTTACTAGAGAACTAAAATTCTGAACATTTGAAAGATGATGGAAATTAACCTTCTTGTAATTCAATGTAAAATATTCTCAGAGCATTGGTCAAAAGAGTGAAGGACGCTTAGGGGGAAACTCTTTCTCAAATGACCATACCGATTGTTCTCAAATGAGATATTTTCACCGGTTTCCAGAATATACAGCTACCTTTCGAAAGCCAAATTGGAAAATCATCTCCTAAATAGACAGAATACAGTTAGATTAATGTACCCATCCAGTTGCCATGATGGGATCCGAGTATCTGGATACCCAGCGAACCATGACAGTTCCAACTGCCATGCTTTGGGCTGCAAGAAGCATCCACCACTCACCACTTCCCCATAGTGTATAATTGCCTCCATCAAAAGAAAGTGCAGGAACCTGAAACAGAATTACCAGTGATTACCTGAAGAATCTTTGATAAATAGAAAGATAAGTGCTCTACGTGTGTTCTATTTCAAACAGTCCATTCTAGAACTCTTTGCTCTCACAATTTCAGGAAATCATCCAACAACTTGGGGCAGTTTAAAAGAGTAGAAGACAAGTGTAGAGTAAAATCTGATCCCACCTTAATTCTAACCATTCAAAGGGAAAGGCCAAAAATTAATGAAATTGGAGCCATGAATATATCCCAATTTTAAGTTGTTGGTTTATCCTTTTTGAGAAACTGACCTCAAGAAGTAGAAGACCTATGACGCCAACCACAAGCCCAGCAGCTCCAACCACACCAATGGATTCTCCAAACAACAAGGCTGCCAGGATGGCCACTGTTAAAGGTTGTGAGTCAATAATAACCTGCAGAGGAGTAATATTTCAAAACAAGAACTAATAAAAATGAAAAAAAGTTTTCTAGCCATAAAATCTTGCTAGATGAAAGCAAATTTTTGAATCAAACAGCTCCAAGGTCTGGTAGCTAAGTATATCTAATCGCAGGAATCCAATCCTCCATACTACTCTCTACATTTTCAATTATTAGAAACCATCTTTGAAGCAATTTTGTGGCACAAATTGTGAGAAGAAGGGAGATGATGCCTTCTTGTTTTCCAACCATCCTCAATGAATGGCAGATATCTTTCTGAGAGGAACATGCTCCCTCCAGTGTCAATTATTATGAACCATAAGTGAAGCAATTTTATGGCACAATGTGCAAAAAAAGGCAGCCATGCATTCTTGTTTTCCTCCCGTCCTAAATGAATGGCAGATATTTTTCCACAAGGAATAGAATGACTGCTAATGCCTGAAACTGAAATTTGTTGGCATGCACATATAATGGCTCAAATAGAAAAAGTACTAGAGCTATGCCACTGTCCATGAGACATCGAATCAATCATATATAGGTAATCTAATCGCAAAATATTTGACAGTTCAATATCCTAATGCCACTTTCATTGAATGAAGTGCTCAAGTTATCATAAATCATCACAAAATTAAAGTTCTTATGACAAAAGATAATAAGCAAATTCTTCCTATATGACTTGAATTTAGGCACAAACATATCACAGTTTCACTAATCTATCAATGAAATGTAGGGCAGCATTAAAGCAAAGAAAATGAACGCGGTTTGAAAGAATTTGACATACACTGCCCAACCCAGCTGAAGTCTTCTGCAAGCCTTCGGCAAGAAATCCCTGTCCGAAATCCAGGAAACAACAACAAAACGTAAGATCACAGACACAAGCAAATTGAACCAGTAAATGGAAAACAAAGAATGATACAACAACAACAGAGAACACGGGAAACAATAACTCCCACTGATCTGCAACATCTTAAATCCTTCCAAAATCACTGTCATCGATGATGCTCACTAGCAAGGCCCACCTGAAAACACGCAGCATCGACCGCTCCGAACAGCAGAATCCAAACCCAAGCTTCGATTCCAGACGGCTGCTTCCTCCCTCGGCTGACCGCATACCCAATCAGAATCGCGCCAGCCGGGATAAGCCGGAAAGCCGCAACAAAGAACGGCCCAGCCTTCGGCAACACCTCCTTCATTGCAACCATTGCCGTACCCCAGAAGAAGAAGGGCGAGACAAGAAGCGCCCAGTCCAAGGCCCCGTAAACGAATCCCAGATTGGCTTCTCCGCCATCTCCTTCGATCTGGAACGACGGCACCGATGTCGAGGCGTCGGGCTGCAGCAGCCGATCGGATTCGGACTCGGACTCTTCGACGAAGACGCATTCGACGTCAGAGCCGGTGCCGATGCAGTCCAAGGAGTTGTCCATTTCAGAAGCGGGTCTTCTGCAACAGATGAGGGTTTTGGAAACCCTGAAGCTGGATTTGAGGCAGCGATTCTGGGGTGGAAATGAAGGGAAAGCATTTGGTTTTTTGAGATTAAAAAGGAGGGAATTTGGTGGAGGAGAGAAGGGAAATGATGATAGAGAAATGGCAGTTGACATTGCTTCTGACAGCGGGGAGAGAGGTTGAGGTTCTTTAAAAAATTAGGAAGTCGTTAGTCTTTCAGGAGTTCGGTGGCATCTCCGAGCTGCTGCCTGCTGGTTTGAATAGATTTTTTTAATGGGGCAGCAAACCAGAGGCCGCGAGACGGCCACGGCCGCTCGTGTTTCCGTTGAACCCGCTGTGATGGATACGCATCATCTACACCGTCCATGCGTTGCGGCTGTTCGTAATTGAAGGCGATCGTAGAATTGTTGATTATAAAATACAAATCTTGTTTCGACGGGGGTGTTTGCTTTTCTAGTCCTACCCTTCTTCCAGAAATTTGAACCTTTGATGGTGAGAGTTGATGAAACTAATAAAAAGGGCTGCTTGGATGGCACAGGATTTAATTTCCAAGAATTTTAGAAAAAAAATACTTTTTTTATTATTATCTTATTTCTAATTATTTTTCTTATATTGTTAAGACCATTGTATATTGTTGACTTCACCCCAAATAGCCCAAAAAGGCAAATACCAATTTTTAAGCTATTTTTGGCTTTTCAAGTGAAATAATTTCTTTTGAAAATTTTAACTCTAGAAAAAGAGGCGCAATCCCTGTTGTTAGATTTGAATTAAAGTTAAGCACCTTTTCTACCTAATTCAAAAAATAGTTGAGCTTAGGTTTAACTCTAATATTATCTCCAGCCTCTAACAAATGCAAATTGGCCTCTATTTATGTAAGAGTGAAAATTATTTCAAATTAGATTATGGTAAACCGGTGTTATTAGAATCGGATGGGTGGTTAAACTGGTTAGGTGTTTGTTCTGTTTATGGTCCAACATGTTCGACTAGCTAATTTGACTGGTTGAACTAGTTTTTTATTTTTTTTTATTTTTTTAAAAAATAATAGAACATAATTTTGAAAAATCTAAACCATAGATATTAATATAAATATATAAATTTTTTATATAATACTTTACTATAATTTATCTTTTTATTTTATTAATAATATTATTATTTTTAAAAAACTACTATTGAATCAAACTGGGCTAACTAACCGGTACATGGTCGAACTAGCTCAACTAGTTGGTTCTAATAACACTGTGGTACTGTACAGTGTACAGTGTGGTATACACTTTCTACATAACACTGCACAATACCAACATCGGCAACACATACACATATTACTGACTAGTGCAACAACACATAACACAGTAAACAACAATACAACCGTAAATAACACAGCAGACAACATAAATTACAGACTCATGCAAGGTTTGGATGAAGGGATAGGATGATTGTGCAGCTGTCGGGGGGCAGCTCTTCTGGTCACAAGCTTCTACTGTGGTGTAAGAACGTACATCTTGCATGCATGTGAATCCACAGTAGCTTGTAATTGCTCTTTAACAGAAGATCTTGTTGTATGCTGGACATTGAGAATCAAGTTAGCGATATGGAGAAATAAGTTCTAGCATAACAATGATGATTGAATCCTCATGAGACCACCCATTTGCCAAAACACACCTTCCACGCATCTCGAGCATCAACAACGGCAGATGAATTGAGGCCGATATCAGTCCACTCAGCTGTGATTGATGCCGTTGATGATCCTCTATTCCACAGAACAACAGCTACTCTGTTATCGCTCAATGGACCAGCCCAGACCTGAAAACTTGGATCATTCATTAAGAGTTGAGTTCTATCAGAATTTCTTGGAGTTATAAGCCTAATGACTCAACTTCATTCTGCTGTGAGCCAAGGCAAACATATTGGTTTCTTAGACTTCAGAGATGGAGATCCAAGTGGAAAACATCACCTCTAAATCTCCTTCTTTCTTAATTTTCTTCCCTTGAACTCCAAGTTTATCTGCCATATCAAGATTTCATAAGAGGTTCAACCTACAAATTTATGTGGACATCTATTTCTCTCCTTGCATAAGGTGTCCAATGTGGCCAGATGTGCAGATAATTCAAACTAACCATACATTGGTTCATGCAATAGATTGCAACAGCGACATGATCACGTTGATGGGGGTGATCTTGGTTGTGCAATTCATCCTCATTTAACAAAGAGATGAAATATTGTTTGCCAGACCATGGATATTTATACAATTTCCTGTCAATTACAGAGACAAAGTGGCAACAGGGCTCGGTTAGCCTAGCCTGACTGACTTGACTCCATGCCCTCTTTTGGGATGAGTTTGCGGTTGAGTAAGAAGGCCTAAGGGGTAGATTTCACCCTCAAATACTGCCATCTGCTACCGTGTTAACAACTTAACATGTTGTTTCCGTTGGTAGTTGGTTTTCCCACGAAGATGTTTGAAGGGAGTGCTCAAATAGTTGGCCGATACCTTGATTGATGGCGATGACTTCCTTGTTGTTCAGCAGGCCCAGTGTTTCATCATCCATTGATCGGATGTCACAACCAATCAGTAATGGTGCCTACAATATCAGATAACATCATAACCACCCACCATGGATGTAAGAATACATTTACATTCTGTTTAGTGTAAGATATGCTGACCACCATCGATCTAGTACCTTAGCTAGAGCCCATATGCTGAAATGAGAGCGGTATTCCTCAGTTGACATGCCTCCATTTCCTACTTCAAGCATATCAGGATCTAGAATGCAACTTTAATAGTTAGAAATCTTTAAACATGTTTACCTTGTGCACAAAAACAACATACCATTCCATCCTCCAGGTCCAGCATATGATGCCCACGCATCGTTCTGGTCAGCACGTGATGTCATACTATAGAGAGAATGAATGTTAGTTGCCTCCAGGAACACAGAACAAGTATCAGATGTTATCATGGAGAGGTGATTATCATTATTTCCTCGACTGTCTGATGGATCATTCATTATTCATTTGCTTAACAAATGTTTCATTAACTACTGCGAGAAAACTGACCAATTATATGATTCCCGAGATTGTTTATGCAACTAAGAACAATTCGAACTACATGATTGCAAGGTGGACCCCTGATTGCTTAACGCTTACTACACATTCTAATTGTGTCATCATTACCTCTGGAAAGTGGAAGAACATAAAAAGGGCAGGCCATTAAATGTTCTCTTTTGAGTAGAACATGAAATATATGTGATCAAACGGGAAATCTTGAATTGATCGATTGGAGCTTTGAAGCATTCGAATTCCGGCTTTATGATATAAAGGCTTTAAATTACTCATATTTGACGTAGATTAGCAATTTCTTCCATGTAAGCGCCATTTGTTGATTACTTGAGTATTTATGGAGTTTTACCTATCCCAGTTATCTTTGATGTCTCCTGTTGTCCTCCAACTGTTTCCTATGGCTGGTGCCCAAGTTGCAGGATCATCTTGACCCCTGCATTTTTACAATATCCCTTTCAGTACAAAGAAAAGGAATACAGCCATGTTGAAGTGAGATGGTAGTCTTCCAACAGGCCATCGTGCTGAGTGAAAGATTCTTTTCAAATGGTCAATGCACTTTTCTAGGCTATGAATGGTCCTAAAACAGCTCCAGCGATTGGTAAAAGAGGCATATGAGATAAGAAAGCAAAAAATTCAGTCTTAGGAGGTACCCTAACATTCCTCGAGACTGTTAGCCACAGACCGAGCCAGAGTTAGCTAACGCACCATTCACATAGAGAGAAGAAGATGGGTCTTCCAGTGTTGAGGATAGCTTTGCTCATCCTTGAATACCTGTTTCATAAGCTAATCTTTCTTTAATCATTTTCCTTTAAGTTGTAATAGTGTAATCATCCATCTTGCAGTACCTGTCTTGTAGGCTCTCTCCATTGTTATTGCAATTATCATACTTAAGATAATCAATTCCCTGAAAAATCCATACATTGAATTCTTCATATCATAAAAGTAGTGCAGGCCTTTTCATGGAGAATGAGCATGTTTATGAGAGTTTTTTTATCCATTTCAAACTTCACTACCCTTCACTGTTTGAAAGTAGGCAGTGATCCGAGACATCCATTTGGAGTACTCGGTTTGATGCATTTCCTGCTCAGGAATAATTTTGAAATTGGATCAGCCACTCTTAGTGAGTCATTACTAGCCACCAGTTTGATGGTAATCTATTTCAACCCATTTTTTACAGTCAAAAATTTTGTCGATCCACAACTTGTTTGATCCTAGGCATTGCTTAACCATTCAATTATTTGGGTTTTTGGAAATTGCCTTCCCTAAGTTACCACTATGCCAATGTGGCCAACTGAAGTTACCAGTAAAGGTTAACAAAAACAACTCATGGGTGCACACCAAACCAGCCTTGCTGTTACATGATTCACTTACAACTTGCATGCTTTGAATTTCCATCAGGGAACCAAAAACTTCTACTTAGGAAAAAAAGACGAATGGAAAGAGAAAGAGAGACCTTACAACCATCTCAAAGATCCAAAATTTAACTTTTGTGGTTAGCAAAATCATGGTGCTGTTAAGGACATAAATAACGTCCTACATAATCATCCATCGTGATAATAGTGTGCCACATAAATCAAAGGAGTGTAAGCTAATGAAGATTTCTCTATTCATGAGTTAAAGTTATATCAATAAAATAGCTAATTTGACATCACATACCCATGAAGCAAAGGTGTTTGCATCCTGTTCCTCATATCCAAGTGACCCTGGCATGGTCTTAGCACAGGTTAAGGTCCTAAAAGTTTAAAACCGTAAATTTTTAGACACTTGTAGAAATACCTTACAGATAAAAGATTTAAAAAGCTTATTTGCAAAATATTATGACATGTATAAATAATGTTAACTACCCAGCATCACCATAGATTCCAATTTTAAGCCCTTTGCCATGAACATAATCTGTCAGAGCCTTCATGCCTGAAGGGAAAATTGAAGCTTTTGGAACTAAGTTTCCCTGCCATGATACAATGAATCAGAAATGAATGCAGGATTTTGACAAAAAGAAAGAAGCTCATAAGGTCCTAGTATTCCCAAATCACTTGTGGGCCATCTCATTAATGATCTAGATTTGTGTATGGGATTCTGCCAACAACAAACACAATTAAGGAACCATAGAAACTTTGCCAACAACCAACACAATTAAGGAACCACAGAAACTCTGCCAACAACAAACACAGCAAGAAAACCACACCTTAGAATCTCTATTCAGTTCTGCCCAGCAGTCATCTGTTACAAAACCAATTGTCAGGAAAATCTATCCTACTACTAGTGATGAAAGCCATTGCTTTGCAACCAATGAGTTCTAAATTATATGGAGAACAAAACCAGACCTAAGTTTATATATTCATATCCCAGGGCTGCAAGACCAGTGGAGACCATTGCATCAGCTGCAATGTGCAGTTCTTCGTTAGTTTCTCCATTGAGAGACAGTTAGATCACAACAGATATACATTAGAATCAGATTTTTCCCAAACACAATAATATGATCGCCATTTATGCTTAAACCAAATGACGATTAGTTATTAGAAAAATCTGACAATGATGATGATTATTGATGCTAAACTAACATTGAAACTTCACCAATGGTGAAGGATACTTGTCCAATGAATACTTTCAACTTTAAATTTATCCCATAGTTAGCAGATCTGTGGAACCATGCATATCCACGACTAAGATCTGAATGGGGTTAGTTCTGCAAGTATGCAAGATACAATAATCTTTGCAAGCAGGGTGCAAAAACCCTTTGACTCATTCCTTCTCAAGAAATTGTGAAAAATCAAACTAAACTCAAATGGACTTTTCATCTATGTAAAGATAAGGATTCAATAATCAAGAAATTTCCCAGTTAACTGACGAATAAAATGTTTCTACAAGATTTATGATAATGAGAAAAAAATACGCACAAAGATATATTACCTGTCTCACGAATCAACTCTTCGCTCAGCTTGCATGGAAAATGGTTATAACTATTCCATCTGTGCTTCACGCCAAAACATACTTGTGAGGACCTAATAATTTCTTTCCTCTTTAAGCCGAAAATTACATGTTAAACAGGATATGAAGTAACAGATTTCTCCAATAACTTCCCATATACATTTGTTTGTCACTGAAAAATGAATCCATCTGGTTTTAATTACTAATAATCTTGCATCAAGTAATTAGATAGCTTTAGTATGGATCGGAAAATCTTGAAAACTATTGCATCCAAAACAAAAGTAGTGTTGACTAGAAATGAAAACAACTTTAAGTTGCAATCAAATAGCTTCCTGTACGTATAGCCTAGCAAAGGTATTTAGGCAAGTCTGTGTGCTTATCATGATATTTTGGTACAACCAAATGTAAGTTTTACCCCATCTGAGGAGTGCGACCGAGGCCATTATCAAACAAACTTCTCCGTGTGGCCTCTGCTTCACTGATGTTTAGCAGTCGGCCTGCAATGGCAACTGAGAAGAATGCATGGAAGAGAGAGACACAGAAGAGAAGGGAAGACAGGCGATTCATGACTCAGTAGTCTTGAGCTGGATATACGTGTTTGGCGGGAGGAAGGATTTGTTCATTTTATAAAGGGAACGTCGTCATTTGGCATTGAAATGATAGCGACGTGCCCAAAGCGACACGGACTCAAAACATTCGCTGGCAGACGGAAGAATTCACGTACCCTTTCTCGTGAGATTCGTAGCCATGTCCTTGGTCGATAGCAGCTTGCGTAGTTTGAATGGGGCATCTCGAATATATATAATTTTAAACCGTGTGGCAGCTGCTTTATCTTGGTTTCTAACAACATCTTTGAGACACGGTATGACCGCACACCCTGGGAAAGGGATTACAGGTTTCGCTAATTGAATCTGGGAGAATTCCGGCCCGTTTTCTTCCACTGTGTAGTTTATGATACCAAATGATCAAAACTATGATCTCACAGGCAAAAACTCAATTTCATCATCTAGTTGGTCCATTGAGCATGATGTCGAAGTTGCTTTCAGCATATTACTTCGATGCTCAAGTTAACAAGGATTCTTAGAAAAATAAGAAAACTGGCATTTCTATTTTTATGCCTTCATTTCTAACTTCCAGCATACAAGTATCTAAAAGAAGCAGGAGCCTAGTTTATGCAAGTTGTACAAGAGACAAGCAGCAGAGCATATCATCCATCCATCAAGGCCGGCCATCCAGCATTTGATGCCCATTCATTATTCGAATCAGCTTGTGTTGTACCGTTTGAAAGAGAGTGAAGCTGTGCTAGTTTTGACCAGGAAATGCAATTCGGATGTTAAGTTTCACTGAAGCAAACAGTTAAATCCTGTTCATAACTCTCCCACAAGGTTTAATCTGTGTTGTTGTTCTCCAACTACTTCCTGTTGCTAGTGCCCATGTTTCAGGGTCTTCTTCCCTTCGACAGCTATTGATTGCGACATTTGGGATTTACTCCAGAAATGGCCTAGGTCCCTACAGGGATAGGCCCTTTTAACTAACCATCTGAAAAATATTCTTTTGATGTGAACTGCCAACAACTTCTGTTTTTTTTTTTTTGTTAAGATTGTTTCAATCATTACAAAAAGTAAATATGACGTCTAACCGTGTTAGGATTAGCTGAAATAAGACAAGACAAAGTCATTTTTCAGCGCCAACTGAGCAGGTGGTCTACTCTGTTGGCTACTGAAATGTATTGGTGCACCAAGCTACCACAATGGAATCTTTACCAAGGCTGTCATCTAACCAATGCCTTCTGATGGCATTTTGGTTGTTGATGTTCAGAGCGAAGTTGCAAAGCGAAACAATCAGAATATCTGACGCAGTGGGCTTGGGACAAAAAAAGTAAAAACTAGCCAATATCGAGTTCGAAGGAGAGCCAGATGATGAACGGTTATGATGATTACAATGATTTCAAGGTTATTTCCGTGGAGCTCCACAGATGAATGGTTGGGATCATAAACTATTGGCCCCACATGGACAGATGGCTGTTAAGCAGGACCCTTGAATTGAAGCCATATGGCTTCCTTTCTCTGAAGATGAATGGTAATAAAGAAAGGGGAGTTGGGTCAACAGCGCAAATGGACCTTCAGAACTCCCCAGCAAATCACTTCTGGTGGCTAATAAGCGGGATCAAACATACCTATAACTTCCAGTTTTTCCTTATTATGAGGCCCATGCTACCTTTCTCCCTCTCTTTAATTTTTGTATTTTTCTGTTTTATTTATTTATTGCATTTGATATAGATGTAGTTTAGGTTGCGATCAAACCTTTCCTGGGATGTTCTGCACGCTTGTGCTGCCGTTGGAACCAATCCCTTAAGAAGTTGCTTCCCAGCAAGCAGGGCCACATATAAGCTATGTTTCTGGCCCACTAGTGTTTGTAACCTCAGTTTCCATGGTGGAGACAACCTTTTGAGTAAGCTCTCTGTCTTTGAACAACCTTTTGAAATAGCTGCTTGAAACCCCTGTTTGGGCAGTTGGGTAAGTGAAACCATGCTGTGGGCTAAAGCTGGAAGTAGTGGGCAGGTTCAAATTCTAATGACAATCTTGACTGACTCTAGGTTGGATCAGAGGCCACATACAATCCAAATTTGAGTCCCAGATGACTCAGCTGAGCCTGGCCAAGTCACTTTCTCCTTCGGTTCCATTTCAGGTCCACCGTATGAAAGATAGCCTGATCTACAATGACAAGATCAACAGTGCTGAAGGATTCCGAGTATCGTATTCTCATTACCATGAAATAGTGATCAAGCATAGCCCATTATTGTTATTTTACCATTAGCCCGACTCCTATAAACCTTAATTTCTACTGTTAACCATGGCATCCTTGCCTTTGCGCCTACATGCCAGCTTCGCGAAGCCTTCCCATGCGTATGCTGACATTCATGGCGCAATTCGAGCAGCTACTGTGGTGTCAGCACAAACATCTTGCAAGCATGAGAATCAACTCTAGCTGCGATCTGCCCTTTAACATTAGCTTTCGTCGTACGCTGCAGCATCACACATGGTAGATCATGTTGAGACAATGAAGGAAATAGCAGAATGGTTCCCTATCAAACAGCGTGTATTTTTGGTCTTACCGCCCACACATCTCTAACATTAACCACAGCTTTTGATGAGAGGCCTACATCTGACCATGTGGCAGTGATGGACGCCTGGGAACCACTTCTGTTCCACAGAACCACAGCTACCTTACCTCCTTTAAGAGGACCAGCCCAAACCTGCATGCTTAGAAGAATAAGTGTATCATGCTAACACACACACACACACACACACACACACACACA